>VZRW01010727.1:335717-428967 GCA_013398125.1 Aegotheles bennettii
CAGTGGTGCCTTTTGTGGGTGCAGGTGGTGGGGCTTGGCCAAAAAGGACCTGCTGCACCTCGGGAACCAGGGCTGCCTGCCCACGCCATCATCTCCTGCGCATCCCCAGCCCCTGCACCCGCTCCCCCCATCACCCCCACCACCGGCCGGCTAAACCAGCCCACGGCGATTATGCCCTGTGCTAATCCCTGGGCAGGACTTTCCCTGCCCGCCCATCCCCGGGCCCTCGGGCCTCCACATCCCCCTCCGCCAGCCATCAGGGCCAAAGATGCAACTGGAATTCCTCCTGCCCAGCTGTGTGTGTGTGTGGGGGGGGGGGAGCGGGCGGCAGCAAACGCAGCCTCCACAGCCTGGGTAATAACACTTCGCTTCTGATATTTTCCAGCCTATTAATCTCCAAGTCATTTAAATAGTCGCCCAAAAGGTGCGGGTAATCAATGTTAATTAGAGTTGAAAGATCAGGGACTTTCTCAGATGAGGTCCTGCCTGGATTATTTTGGTGCCGATCAATAGCATCTCGGCGCTCGCCTCACCTTTATTTCAACCGCTCATTGATTGCGGGGTGGGAGCCCGCGGAGGACGGGAGGGTTTGAGGCTGATCGCAGAGATGGGTTTGTGATTCAGGAGCCGTTTCTGAAAAGAGCCGGTTTTTTGATTTTCATCCTTTTTTCCCCTCCCCCCCAAATGGCAGCTCTCAGCTCTGTCCCGGGTCCGGCTGTGCCCAGGTGGCGTGGGAACACCCCGAGGGGTTGGGGCGGGTGTTCAAATGGCTTTAATGGGGAGCGGGGAGGCAGAGGGAAGACGGGGCTGCAGAGCGTGCACCGGCTCAGCCTTGAGCACAGAGAAGCATCGTCTATCTGTCCTAGTCGTCCCTTTGTACATCCCTCCAGCCCTACATTCCCTCCAGCCCTACATTCCCTCCAGCCCTTCGTCCCTCCAGCCCTTCGTCCCTCCAGCCCTTCGTCCTTCCCCCTCTCCATCTCCTATCCCTCTCTCCATCTCCTATCCCTCCTTCTCTCCACCTCCTATCCCTCGTTTCCCATCCCTCCCTCTAACCCTTCATCCCTCCCTCTCTCCATCTCCTATCCCTCCGTGTCCGCTCACTCCATCCTTCCCCCTCTCCATCTCCTATCCCTCCGTCTCCCCTCCCTCCACCCCTTCCTCCCTCCCTTCCACTCCTATCCCTCCATCTCCCATCCCTCCCTCCCTCCATTCCCTCCAGATCCCATCCCTCTCTCTCACCCTCCCTCCTAGCTGACTCCAGGAGAGCCGAGGTCTCCTCTCAGATGTCCAGGGACTCTCCCTTTAGGATACAAGCCCAGAAAATGAGACAAGCCAGGTTTTTCCTTCCCGCCTTCTGCTTCCCGACCCCCTCTGGGCAGCTGCCGAAATTGTGCCGGTGTCACTCCTACCCAGTGCCTGCCACCCGGCCCTGGGGGACACCTTGGGGACAATCTCAGGGCTCCAGTTCTGATGGCCGTGCCCCAGCATGGGATGATTTGGCATGATGGGGGGGATGTTCATCCCTCGGAGGGGGCAGTGAGTGGTACCGGGGCTGGCTGTACCCCCTGGGCACCCCCGAATGCCACTGCCTGCCCCGGTGGCCTTGGGGCTGGGGGCTGAAAGTCCCGGGTGTTCCCATGCAGATGGGTCAAATCTATTCTGAGAGCTGCTACTGCAATGGCAAGACAGCCTCGTGGGGTCCTGACCCCCCCACTGCTGGGGTGTTGAGGGGTGCTGGGGGAGCAGGGGACACCCAGCAGAGCCCTTGTGGTGGTGGTGGGAGGTGGGGTCTGCCCCGTGCCAGTCCCAAAGCCCATGGCATCTGTTGCTGGCAATGGCAGTGGAGTGTCCCACTTCCTCCTGAGTCTCCTGTGCTGCCACCACCTCATGGCACAAATCACCTTCACTGGCTGGGTGTTGTCCAGGTGCCAGCCTTCATATCTGCATAGGGTCACAGCCCAGGCTGCACCCAGCTGGGGGGTGCTAGGCGAGACCTGTGCTCCTTGCAGCTTCTTACGCTGTTCTTGCATGTTCCTGGCATGCTCCTTCTGCACTTGTTCCACTGTTCCTTGCATGTTTCTTCTGCACTAGTTGCACTGTTCCTTGCATGTTCCTTCTGCTCTTCTTGCACCATTCTTGCACACTTCTTACATGCAGTTTCCACACTTCTTGCCCCATTCTTGCATGTTCCTTGCATGCTGCTTCCATGCTCCCCGCATGCTCCTTGCAGCCATGCTGGCAGGCTTGTTGGGCCCACACTTACCCAAGGCAGCCCACCCGAGCCACCCGTCGGGCTGTCATTATGGTGTAAGAGCCCCATCATTCTGCATTAATCTGGGATTCATCATGCTAGCGGGGCGGCGTAATTAATTTATTTGGTATTAATGTGGATGAAATATGTACTGTCCTTGCAGGGGAAAATCAGGCAGCCTATAAGCATTACTTAAAAGAACCATTAAAATCAAACCTTCCTCAGCTCCATTAGGCCGCTCCTTCAGGCTGAAGAAGATAAAGCCCTGCTGTGTGAAGTGTCATGCGTAATTAGGTTGATTGCTGGTTGAAACCCTGCCCTGTCTTCTGGTCCCACCCCATCTCCACTGAAGCCCACCTCGCCGGGGGTGCTCAGGGTGGCCCGCTTCTCCTTGCAGGCGTTTCGGGACCAAATGCACGGCGTGCCAGCAGGGCATCCCCCCCACCCAGGTGGTCCGCAAAGCCCAGGACTTCGTCTACCACCTCCACTGCTTCGCCTGCATCATCTGCAGCCGGCAGCTGGCCACCGGCGACGAGTTCTACCTGATGGAGGACGGGCGGCTGGTCTGCAAGGAGGACTACGAGACTGCCAAGCAGAACGGTAGGACCCCAAAATGGGCTGTGAGGGGGGACCTCATGCTGAGGGGTGGCCATGGGTCATGTCACCTGCGGGAAGGGGTGACTGCAGGCTCTGGGGCAGCTGGTTTTGGGGGGCTGGTGGGTCGGGGTTGCTCGTTCTGCTGTGGTTGAGGCTGGTACCGGCTCCTTTGTTTGCAGATGACTCCGAGGCGGGCGCGAAGCGGCCTCGCACCACCATCACGGCCAAGCAGCTGGAGACACTGAAGAACGCCTACAAAAACTCCCCCAAGCCCGCCCGACATGTGCGGGAGCAGCTTTCCTCCGAGACGGGGCTCGACATGAGGGTGGTGCAGGTGAGACCACAGTGGTGTCCTACTCCACCCTGCCTATAGCCCAGGGGGACACAGAGGTCCTGCTTGGGTGCTGGGCTGCAGGGGTGACAGGTTGCAGGGGTAGCAGGGGTATTGGGGTGGCATGGGAGCTGGGGTGCTGGGTTGCATGGGTGCTGGATTGCATGGGTGTGTGGGACCTGGGTTGCAGGGATGATGGGGTGCATGGGAGATGGGGTGCTGGGTTTCATGGGTGTAGGGGAGCTGGGTTGCAGGGGTGATGGGGTGTATGGGAGCTGGGGTGCTGGGTTTCATGGGTGTGTTGGAGCTGGGTTGCAGAGGTGATGGGTTGCATGGGTGTGTGGGAGACAGGTTGCAGGGGTGATGGGTTGCATGGGTGTGTGGGAGACAGGTTGCAGGGGTGATAGGGTGCATGGGAGCTGGGGTGCTGGGTTGCAGGGGTGCTGGGTTGCGTGGGTGTGTGGGAGACAGGTTGCAGGGGTGATGGGGTGCATGGAAGATGAGTTGCAGAAGTGTTGACATGCAGGGCTACACGGGTGCAGGGTTGCATAGGTGCTGGAGTGCTGGTTTGCATGGGTGCATGGGACCTGGTTTGCATGGGTGTGTAGGAGCTGGGTTGCAGGGGTGATGGGTGGCAGAGGCAGAAAGATGCTGGTGTGTAGGGGTGGCAGGGTGCTGGCTTGCATGGGTGCTGGTGCGCTGGGTTGCAGAGGTGCTGGCATGCAGGGGTGCCAGTGTGCCATCGATGTCCCCATTTCTCCCCAGGTGTGGTTCCAGAACCGCCGGGCCAAGGAGAAGCGGCTGAAGAAGGACGCGGGACGGCATCGCTGGGGGCAGTTCTACAAGAGCGTCAAGAGGAGCCGTGGGGGTGGCAAACTGGAGAAGGAGAGCTCGGCTGAGGACTGCGGCGTCAGCGACAGCGAGCTCAGCTTCCGAGGTGAGCGGGACGCCGGCGCGGGGCGGCGGGACCGTGGGGCTCCCCCCTGCGCTGACCCCCCGGCTCTGCTCTCCCTCCTCTCCCCGGCAGAAGACCAGATCCTCTCCGAGCTCGGCCACACCAACAGGGTTTACGGCACCGTGGGGGATGTGGCGGGCGGACAGTTGCTGAACGGCAGCTTCTCCATGGAGGGGACGGGACAGTCGTACCAGGACTTGCGGGACGGCAGCCCCTACGGCCTCCCTCAGTCGCCGTCCTCCATCTCCTCCCTGCCGTCCCACCCGCCCTTGCTCAACGGGCTGGACTACGCCATGGACGGCAGCTTGGGGCTGGTGGCCCACGGGGCGCAGGGGGTGAGTCAGACGCTGCGGGCCATGGCCGGGGGGGGCCCCACCTCCGACATCTCCACGGGCAGCAGCGTCGGGTACCCAGACTTTCCCACCAGCCCGGCCTCTTGGCTGGACGACATGGATCACCCCCCTTTCTAAGCGCCGCTTGCCCCACCCCACCCCGCCCCGGCTCCCCTCGCTCCCCCCGCAGCCCGCAAGCCCAGCACCGGGGGCACCCGCCGGCGGGGANGGGGGCACGGCTGCCTTTGGGTGTAAGCACAAGAGAGGTGTCGGCACACAGGACGCACGGCGAGGACCCCGGCGCAGGGCTGGGACACGGCGGGGTGGCGGTGCCAGGAGGGCAGGACAATCAGGGATGGCAGCGCCTGTCCCAGCGCCAGCCCCGCGCCCCTCCTGCCCAGCACCGCTGCTATTTTCAAGAGTTATTTTTCGATACGGAGTTGAAACGCGACTCGGCGCTGCCCGGAGCCTCGGTGGAAGGAGTCTATATTGTAGAAGGGTTTATTTTAGCGTGGTCGGGGACCTGCCCGGGCACTGCCCGCTGCCCGGGGGTGATGCTGCGTGGGGACGATGCCCCCGCTCCGGGTGCACGAGCAGCCGTGGGCTGGGATCGATCCCCGGCGGTGCAGCAGAGCTCACGGGGCATCACTGCGGGTCTGGCCTTGCTCCTGCAGCGGGGAGGCATTAAGAAGAAGGAAAACCCAAACCTGCAGGGTGCCCAGTGGCCCAGCTGGGCTGTGGTGGGGCCGGCTGAGATGCTCGGGGCTGGCACATGGAGAGGAGCTGCCACAAGCACCGGGCAAAGGCAGCTGGGGGAGGTGGGGAATGTTTGCTCTGAGGGTGTTGCAAAAAATTCCCCAAAAGTAGGGGGGAAAAGGGCATTTCACCAGGCACAGAAGCACCTGCACGCTGGGGATGGGAGGTGATGGTGCGGGGAGACCCTTGGCATTGGCCACCCACCTCCTTGGGTGCCACGGGACCGAGGGTGGGTGGAGGCAGCCAGGGAGGACCCGGGTGGTTTTGGCACAGCCCGTGAGCCCCATGGGGTCTGCTCCTGGCTGGGCCCACCCAGCACCAGCTGCCTTCTCAATACCCCCACATCCCTGGGCTTGTGCTGGCCACCCATCTGGCTGCCCCCGCATGCCCTATGCCCCCACCCTCACCAGGCTGAGGGCGTTCAGCCCCAGGGATAAAACCCAGCTCCACGCTCGTGGTGCCCAGCTCTGCCCCAGCCCTGTGGCCATGGGATCCCCGCCATCCTCCCTGGCTCTGAGCTGATGCTGCTGATCCCTTCAGGGATCCGGTGGTGGATCCGGTGAGTCGGCTGCTGCCAGAGGCCGGGGGGGCTCCAAAAGCAAAAGGGAAAAAAAATAAAAAGTGGGAAAAAGGAAAAAAAAAAGCCACACAAGAAAGCACATCACCGGTATGACCTTGTCCCCCCCTGGCTGGGTGTGCTGGTGCTGCAGGAATTGCCCCGGTTGCACCCGTGTGTCCCCTCCCCGCCGCGGGTGCTGCTTTGTGCCAAGCCCCCGGGCACCGCGGGCGGGGAGGGGGAACCGGGCTGCTCTCCATCCCCCTCCCACAGGGCCAAGCGCCTCCTCCCTTCGCTGTGTAAATTTTGTACAGTTCCAGACCGTGAGTCTTGTTTCCTGGGGGAAAAGAAAGGAAGAAAAATAAAACCCAACAATAATAATAATAATAATAAAAAATTTTCAAAGAATAAAACCTTATTTATTGCCATGTCTTTGGGGGAGAAAAAACCTCCCCAAACTCCCCTGAATTCAGGCCCAGGGCGTTGCTTTTGTACCCTGCCTCCTGTGCGTCGGCATGAGATGTGTACGGTCACCCCTCCGCCGCGAGGGAAAGCGATGTCAAATAAACTCGGGATGCTCTTTAGCACCTCCTGGCCTTGGGACTTTCTTCTTCCTCGCTGAGAGGGCAGTGGCTACTGTTGGCTCTCCAGGGTTGGGAGCCCCTAGGGCTTGTCCGGATGGGGCCAAGTGATGCTGGCCATTGTGTCCTGGCTTTTTTGTGGGGATGCAGATGGTGGGTTTGGGGTGGGCATCTCCATCCCTACCACCTGGCACCCCAAGGTGCCCACAGCTTTCTCGCCACCGTCACCCACCTGTCCCACCACCGCACTTGCCAGGCACAGGTGAGATGGCAAAGCCGAGCCAAGGGGGGGGGACAAGCCCCTCCACGGGCACCAGTGTGTTGGCTTTCTATACTTTTAATCATTTTAACATTTAATGCTTCTCAATTAAAGTGATTTCCTGGAGTAGATGCCAAGCTTAGGCCGAATGCACATTAACCACTTTCTGTATCGGTAGTTAAAGGCACCGAGGGATTTAAACAGCAATCCGCAAGGCTGCTGGAGAAAGGTTTGGCTGAATAAAGCAGATTATAAACAATAATATATGTCTTTCGCTTTCCCTCCCCCCCCCAATGGTTTCTTTTTTTTTTATTTTATTTTTGGAAAGGCTCCAACCTCGCAAACAGACCTAAAGTGCAATAAACATCTCCAGGGCTGAGCGCTCAGCCCCGGTGTGAGCTCCCTGGAAGCACAGCCATTGCAGCTACTGCTTTTCATCCTTGCTTTGGCTTTTTTTTTATTACCCATCAAGCCAGGCAGTGGCTGCGCACTGCACAAGGGTGGTCTCGCTTGTCCCTAACCTTGATGCCACCAGGTCTCCATCCCAACATGTCTCCATAGAATCCCAGGCTGGTTTGGGTTGGAAGGGACCTTAAAACTCATCCAGTCCCACCCCCTGCCATGGGCAGGGACACGTCCCACCACACCAGAGTGCTCAGAGCCCCGTCCAATCTGGTCTTGGGTGCCCCAGGGATGGGCAACCTGAGCCAGTGCTTCACCACCCCCATTGTAAAGAATTTCTTCCTTCTCCACATCCAAGCTCTGTGCCTGCCAGCTGCCAGCTTGGTTCACCAGTCCCTGGGCAGCAAAAGTGTCCCCTAACTCAGCAGGTCCGGGGCATGGTGGCCACAGGTACACAGAGGTGTATTTTATTACCTCCAGCTAGGCAGGCAATTTCTTTGGGAGGTTGGCAGGGGCCAAGCATCAGGCTCAGGTTTTTTTACTGACAGCAGAAAAGGCCCCGAAGGAACTTTTTTTAACAGCACAGAGACTCCCTGCTGCAGCCCCCCAGCCCATCAGACCCCTCCAACACTGAGTTCATGGAAAATCAGTTGACATGGTCAATATAAGGGCCCAAGCCATGTCGTTGCCACCACCGAGCTGTGCCTGGTGGTGCTCTGGCTGCTGGCAGTGGTGATGCCAGTGTGGCAAAACTTCATCAGCATCAGCAAAAGGGGGCCAAAACCCACACGTGCCCCCTGCCATTTAATCCTGCAAAGTGGTTGTGTGACGTGGTAAAAGCCCTCTCAGCTTGGAGAGGTTGGTTAGCCATGAAGCATCCGTCTCAGTGAGAACTGGAGGGACAGACAGACAGCTGCAGCCCTCTCCGCAGGACCAGAACTGGAGCAGAGCTTTGCAAGGGCTCCAACAGCCCCCACTGCTCCCACCCTGAACGCTGCCTCGGATCGGGTCACTCCCTGTGAGACAAACACACAGAGGCTCCGTCCCAACACTGTGCTTTGCTTTTATTTATAGTATTTTGTTCAGACCCAGGGGAAACAAAAATAAGCCAAAACTCAACCCCAATGGGAGAGATGAGGATCTCACCTGGCCCAGCTGCCCTCCCCTCCCCATGGAGGAGCCGACCAGTCAGCACAGGCTGCTCTGGCAAGACACCCAACGCCACGCTCGCCTTTAAAGCACTAAAACAATCCTGGGGGCCTCTCCAGACCCTCTGTCCCCTCCCTCCCACCCCCCAAATACTGATAAACGTCACAGCATGCACAACCTTGCTCCCGTCCTGCCCAGGATACGCCCTCGTGCTGGAGAGCCCTCCCAGACCCTGTGCTCTAAAAGCTGCCCTTCGAACGCCCGCGGCGCTCTGGGGGGCGGTGAGGGGGGACAAGGGGCATTACTGTGGAGCATCTCTGTCTCCCTTAGGTCTTGCCAGCGGTGTGCTGCTGCAGAGCCCAAGTGATGGCTTTACAGTCCGTCACCTCCTCCGGCAGGCAGCCCTCCTGGTCCCGGAGCGTGGGGTCGGCTCCCGACTTCAGCAACAGCTCCACGATGTCCAAAAACTCACAGGCAGCGGCTGGAGGGAGAAAAGGAAGGGTTAGTCTGGGATCCTGCCCCGAGGCGGCGGTGATGGGAGCTGTGCTGGAGCTGGCGGGTTCCCATGCGTGTGTCCCAGAGGCAGGAATTGCTGCCTCAGCACCTGGCCAGGCAGAGCAGATCATTTTTCAGGGCAGTGTTGGGTACTCAGTGTATTACTTACCTTTGGATGTAAAAGTGCAAAAGAAAGAGAGAAGACAGAGTGAAAGCAACCAGCAGCCAGCAGTCCTGCGGGAGCATTACTGGTGCAGCCACAGCCCCAGAGTCCTCGGGCCAGCAGTCTGCAGGGCATCACCTTGGACAATGCACAGGGTGCATCCTTCACCTCCAGGGCTGGAGATGGACCCCAGGAAAGGCCCCAGAGTGCTGCCATGGCACCGTAGGCAGCCCCAAAGTGCTGCCTGGGAAAGTCTTCCCCGCCTGCTTTCGTAGCCAGAATTTATTGTGTATTTATAATTTCTAACACGTTTATAAACCCCCTGCCCCTCACCTGCCTCCTGACCCTGCCAGGGCTCCGCAGGCAGCACGTCCCAGGCAGGACATTGCCAGCGCTGCCTCGTGCCCAGCTTCCATCCATCACTGCGGAAAACTCACATGGTTTTGGGCTGCTGCATCAGCTCCTGGGGCATGTGCCATGCCCAGGGACAGCCACTTATGGCACAGCACCCATTCCTCACCCAGAGCCCCACTACCAACCATTTCATCAATCCCAATTTAGTCTGCCAAGATAGAACCGAGTCTGACCCGAGCTCTTCCCTGCCCCGAGGACAGCCTGGCACCTTTCAGCTCCCTCTGCAGCCTTGCTTGAGGATGCTAAAAACCCAAAAACACCCAGGAAAACCTCTTAGCACTGAAGAGCTGGACTTGGCTGACACCAGGTGAAATCCTGGCCCCTGGATTTTCCCTTAAGCCTGTGCAAGGCAGAGCCTAGTGAAGTGGAATGCTGAGCCTGACCTGCCCTACCAGACACCGAAGCCTGCAGCTTCCTCTCACATCGGTACTGATTGGCTTTAATTATATTTTAGGCACTTTTACACTGTAACTGACTCTTCTTTGCTGTTAAATGTCGTAATTAGAGTGTCTTTTGCATTACTCTGCAGTTTCCTACTGACCCAAAGGGACAAGCAGTGGTGGTTAATTAAAATAAACTTGATGTGATTCAAGCTTATACTGAAAAAAGGGAAAAAAGGGAAAATAAAAAGGGGGTGCAGGGGTTGATGAGGAAGCACTAGGGGTGTGGGTGAGGCTGAGCCAAAGGGCTGGGGGGCACGTCCTGGGGTGACAGCAGAGCATCCTTGTGGAAAGCTGACTTCCAGGGGCACCACGGAGCTGCGGCGGCAGCGCCCGGGCATGGGGAGCTGGTGGAAAGGTGGCTGCCTGGTCGGGTGCCACTGCAGGCACTGCCCCTGTCCCCGAGTGGGCCAGGGACAGCCCCAAGGCCCAGCACAGCTGCTGGATTTATCACACCCTGGGACCCTCGATTTGTCAAGGGCCGGAGCGGCAGCCCTGACACTGGCACGGGTGAAGATGAATTTCCATTCAGCGCAGTTCGCCCTCCGACTCCATTAATCCTCAGGGTTCAGATGATGAATTTCTTCTTTTTTTTTTTTATATTATTTATTTTCCTTCCAGCATCCCCTCCCACTGCCCTGCCACAGCACAGAGCGAGCCGAACAGATGGTGCTTTGCAGGGAAGCCAGGGCACCCATGAGGATACGGAGCCTGCCCACTCCACGGCCACGTGGCCACAAGTGCTCGGAGAAGCCTTGATTTCCTCTGGGAGAGGCAGCGGCAATGATTTTAGTATTCCCGGCGGGCGGATGGATGGATGGATGGATGGATGGAGAGGAGCTGAAGACTAACAGGCTGTTCAGCAGGGAGACTCTGCTCATGCTGATCACGGCACAGCCTGGAGGATGGTGGGGCTGGTGGTGGGTCCCACCGCGTGCCGGTGGCTTTGGACCGCGCTGCCGGCTTGGCCTCCACTTAACCTCCGATTAAACCCGGGGTCGGCGCCGATCGGAAGGAGGGAGGATTTATAACCCGCCGCAGGATGCAGTTTGACACGGGCTGTAATCAGGAGAGCTGCCACCACAAGGACAGCTGTCAGGCCATGCTGGCTCGTAAAAAGGGATGGAGACACCCTAAAAGCAGTGGCTGTCTCGCTGGCCTTGCTCACGGGATTTAACCCTTCCCTGAGCAGCCTCTAACAAAAGGGAAGGCCTTGTGTGGGCACCACCAGGGACAGTTTCCACACGAGCTCTCATGCCCCTCCGCTGCACTTAACGGCTTGGTTACGAAGTGCTCACAGGAGACTTCCAGTGAGTTCCAGTTTCAGGCCAACAGCCCCTCAGATCAAAACCACTGACTCATTTAACAAGCTTTTCCCAAGAATGGGGCAATTTACGACCAGCTGAGCTAGGAAGGGGCATAAGGACAGCCCGGGCACAGCGATGGCCAGCCAGGAGAGCAGGGCACCCGTGGGCACACCGACCTGGGGGGGCTTCCCCAGAGCTGCTGTGCAGCGAGGGGAGCTGGGATGACACTCAAAGGGAAACAAAAAATGTAACACTTGAAACATTCATGAAAAAAACCCCTCGATACTGAAACACCTGAGCTGGGTGGATCGGAGAAACAATTTCTGAAATAATGTTAATTAAATCAGCTATGTTTGTTGTGTTAAAGGACCAGCTGCAGCCACCAGCCAGAGGCATCCTCCTGCACATTGGTCACACCGAGGTGCTGCAGCCACCCTCTACTTTCACAGCTTGGACCTGCTTGAAGCAGGTGCTCTCAGACACCTTACACACATGCTATGCTTTTGCACAACCACTTTGCACCTCTTAGTAAGCAGATGTCTGTGCCAGGGTTGGGAGCATCTCCCCGGGAGAGAGAAAGCCCAAAACGTGGAATGAACTGGGGAGAGAAAGAGGCAACGTGGCACTGAGCGCTGTCGTCGTGCTGATGCTGCAGCACTAGGCAACAGATTTGCTGCTTCAGTCAGAATGAGAAGGATAGGAAAGATAAAGTATCCTACAGGAAAGATCACACGGGGAGAAATCACACATTATTGTAATTACAGTCTCGGCTCAGGGGCCCTGGAATCTGGTAGTTTAGAGCCGGATCCAAATGCGGTGCCTTGGACTGATGGTCTGCAAAGCAATTTTGCCATCCTGCTAATGTCCTCGTGGAGAGCTCATAAGAGAGAAAAAGACCCAAACACTTCAGAATGACAAGTGTGCTCTTAATTACACACTGACAGGCATCGAGAGAGAGAGACTATAAAATAATAAGTGGGTATGTCTTAATTTTGGAAAGAAATTATGACAGAGATTAAATCGATACTTTTTTCCTATTCCCTGCACATCAGCCCCACGTGTGTCACTCCAGCCTCTACTCTTCCCATTTGGAGACAGCACAATCTTTCAATTAAAGACTGCTATAAAATTGCGTATCTAATTAGCACGTAATTATGGGAGGGACACAAACTGTAGCTCTGCTCTGCTGGTTTTGGTGGCAGAGAAGCTGCTACCCTCGGGTGGGTTTGTCACCAGGATGGGAAAGGCAGCTTACCGTAATGGAGCGCAGTCTGGCCCTCGCCGTCCTGGAAGAGACAGAGAGACTGGATTTTAGAGGCACAGGTAACATCGTGGGGATGAAAGCAAATCCCAGCTTTAAATAAAGAAGCAGTATTTTAATTGACTAGATCAACAGCCCAGGACACCTGGCGGCTCTGAATCATCATCCCCCATCAATCCGTATTGGCGGCTAATCGATACCTATCCACCCGTACGAGTGCGTGGATCACGTCATGACATGAGTATAATTCAGTTCACAGTGTTATCACTTCCAGCCCATAAAAATGAAGGATTTCAGTCCCACAGCTTTACTTTGGGACCCTCGCTGATCCTGATGCTTTATTGCGAGGTGCTTCTGTGCAAGCCCAGGGAGAAGGGTAAAGCACCGGGATGCTGGCACAGCTCAGCATGCTTCAGTGCAAGGGGGAAAAAAGAAATCTCCCTTTTCTTCCAGCTGAATAAATCTTAGGTCCTTGCTCTTCAGAATTCAGGTCTGGGCAAAGGCGGACCCAAAACCTTCTGCGGGGCTGCTGATGTCCTGGCAGCACCAGGAAAGGGCTATGCACTGCACTCGGGAATGGGAGCCAGTTGCCAAGCTCATCCTTGTGCAACACCAAAGCAAACGGCGTGATATGAAGGTGTTAGCACACAGCTCCCTCCACATCCACTGCAGTGGTCTGGGGAGCACATCCCCTTCCCAGGCTCGGCATGCACGGGCAGGGCTTTGCCGGTGAGCGGTCGGTGCTCATGCGGCACGGCCTCATCCCCCCACCAGGACAGGTGAAATAACAGAAGGAAAGAATTACTGGTCCCTTGGCTTTCACTGCCCCACCAGGATTAGCCTCTAATTCAGCCTTTGCCTCCTTAATTTATTTGCATCTGTTTATGGAGACTTAAGTTTTTAATTACCATCATCTTCAGGATTAAGGTGCAAATTCTACAGCCTGCTGTGGATTCTGGAGCAGGCGAAAGGGGAAAGAACAGGGAAGAAATCCCAGGGGAAAGAAGAGCAGGGAAACAGGTAGAAATCCCAGGGAAAAGAAGAACAGGGAAACGGGTAGAAATCCCCCCGCTGCTGTCTGGAGGGTTGGTTTGGTTCCCCAGCCTGTTACTCTGTGCTGTATTAACCCCGTTCAGCCAAGGCACAAGGAAGGACTTGTGTTTTAGGGTGGAAGGTGCCACACTTTGCTCCAGGACACCACACCAACACAACAACCACAGGAGCAATGGATAAAAGAGAAAAGCTGGGTGGAGCAGGCGTTTGCTGCCTCGACATCCATTTCACGTTGGATGTTGGGGATGTTGGATCCCCCCCTTTGCTGGGGATGAGATTTTCCCTTCCACGTGCTGCTGCGTCCCATTCGTGGCCAACATTTGGAACTGCTTCATTTCAGAGCCTGCTTCTGCCCAGACCGCGGGGAGCATGGTGCAAATGGGTGTCATCAGGAGATGCCACAAACTCAACAATTGAAGGCACAAGGACGGCATCCATTGATTATTCCAGGCTAATAAGGTAACTGATCTGAGCCAGAGCCCCCGAGCGGTCCTTAAGCAGCTCGGAGGAGTGACAGGGCTGGCACTGACTTCAGCAAAACAGGGAGCAGGGCTGGGGAAGAAGAGGTGGGAATGCTGCGGGTGAGTTACTGGAAAGGCAGGAAGGATTTCAAACACACGGGCTGTGTGTGTGCTGGGGGTGGGAAACCAGCTCCTCTCCACATCGCCGCCTTCAAAATCACAGCAGACAAACCCCGTGGGTGAAGGGGGCAGGAGATACGCAGCAGGAATCCCTTTCCCGGGAATGCTTTGCTGCAAGACTCCCTCTAAAACACACAGGGCTGCTCCAGGAACACTCCAGCCATTTGCTCCTGTTCCAAAGGCCTGCGTAAAGCACTGCTGCTTCAGCAGCAAGCTCCAGGCTAACGAGGCTTTTTATTTCTCTTAGATGTACTTTCTGGCACTTATGGGCTAAGAAGAGAGCGCAGGTCCCAGCGCACAAAATCAGATTTTTTAATCCCAGTGTGGCTTTAAAAAAGAACTGTTAATCTGATGTTATGCAAACCTTGTTTACACTTTATTTCTGCTGTGGATTTCTCTCCCCTTCGAGCCTGATGGCTGGCCAAATGCTGTTTGTTACACATCTCAGATGCTCTGCTATTTGCTTGTCTTTTCTCTGTGACAAATTTTAATCCAGGTAAATGGAAAAAGCTCTCGTGTGGTCACTCACTAAAGACCTCGAAATGCCCTCTGGAGGCTGCTGATCTCAATCCCCCTTTCGATTTGGCTTTTTGGAGCACCATGGCTAATGGGAGCCCGACGTGCCCAGCTGCTCTGCGCACGGTGCGTGGCTCCAGGTACGGCGTCGCTGAGCCTGCGGCGCAGCATGGTCACACCTAGGAACTAATCAAGGATGGGCCGTGAAAGTGAGGATTACAGAGCCCACCACAGGAATTACGTGAGATGAATATCACCTGCCAGGCACTGGGAATGTTTGGTTTACAATGAAACAAGACGCGCAGGAGTGGTCTTAAGATGAATTCTAGCTTGATGCAAGGGATATTTCTCGATGTGTGACTTTCTGGGGCATCCTAGGCGAGGTGCAGTGTGTCCTTCTCCTGGGATGTGCCTCTATTGGGACAAATGGCCCCAAACAGTGAGCAGAGAGGGACAGCCTGCTGCAGCCTCTGCCCAGGGCACCGGCAAATGCCACCGCCCAGCCAGGGGCTGCTGGCACCAGCCGGGAGCAGGGCATCCTGAGAGCATAGAATCATTATGGTTGGAAGGGACCTCCAGGGTCATCAAGTCCAACCTTTATCCCATCAGATTCCTGACCATCAGACCATCAGACCATGGCCTCAAGTGCCTCATCAACCCGTTTGTTGAACCCCCCCAGGGACGGTGACTCCACCACCTCCCTGGGCAGCCCATTCCAGTGCCCAACCACCCTCCCAGTAAAGAACTTCTTCCTAATCTCCAACCTAAACTTCCCCTGATGGAACTTGAGGCCATTTCCTCTCATCCTGTCATCAGCAATTTGGGAGAAGAGACCAACACCAGCCTCACTACAACCTCCTTTTAGGTAGCTGTAGAGCTGTAGAGGTCGGAGGAGATGCAGAGATGCCGGTGGGGATCACATGGACTGCTTCGCTCATTTGGCTGGCAAGTGGGGCAGCTAATTTTTCTCCATTGAAACCCATCAGGATTTTGGTTGGTTTGCCTTAACACAAAGCACCGTGCTGGAGGGGGATGTTTGTTGTGACTGTTCACTGCTCTCTCCAATTTAGCTCTCCAATCTGAAGAGCTTCTCACTCCAATCTGAAAGATTACAGCAATGTAAATCATATAGAGCTGCAAGTATACAGCTGGTGTTGTGAGGCTGGTGTTGGTCTCTTCTCCCAAACTGCTACCTGTCCCAGAGCCCTTCAGCAATACGCTGTCCATACAAAGGAGGAGCTGGTGGAAATGGCAAGAGCCATGTAAGCTGACAGGAGATCAGAAAGGAAGGGAAGACCATTATACACTAAAACATGAGAGCGCTCAGTCCTGCACATGTGAGTTACTGACCAACAGCAGATTGGCCACCCCTGGGGTCTCCTGGCACATCTGGCCACAGGACAGCCCAGCTGCATGGCCCTCAAGGGAGACAAGAGCATTTCCAAATACTTAAAAACTAAACCCAAATGTCCAGGTCTACCAAACCCATCAAAACAAAGATGCTGCAAAACCACCGGAACCTNATAACAATACCCAGAGTCTATCGATACTCACTGAAACCAATCATTTGATAAATCTGTAACGTAAAAACCTGAATGCTGTAACCAGTTATTTCCCAGCCATGCCTATGGAAAGTTGGGTACCCACGGTGTGTTATCACTTCTGTGCTAAGGCATGTTATAAGAAATTAAAGATATTTTTCCCAATATAAGCTTCTATAGCATGAGAGGAGCACAAAGAGAAGGTGTTAAATAAGTGAGCTGATGTTGGGGAGTGCACAAGAAGAGATGGGTGGCTGCAGGGCTAACACTGAGCTCTGCTCTATGCCAAGATGCCTCCAAGAAATGCCCATTCATCACCATGAGTTAGCTGGAATAATGTCCATGTGACAGGCTAGAAAGGAGGTAATCAGTGCTCTGATTCAGTGAACCTCAAGCAATACACAGTGCTTCCATACAGCTTTGCTTTTGGCTTGCAAGGCACTGGCAGGTACCTGTCCCAGAGCCCTTCAGCAATACGCTGTCCATACAAAGGAGGAGCTGGTGGAAATGGCAAGAGCCATGTAAGCTGACAGGAGATCAGAAAGGAAGGGAAGACCATTATACACTAAAACATGAGAGCGCTCAGTCCTGCACATGTGAGTTACTGACCAACAGCAGATTGGCCACCCCTGGGGTCTCCTGGCACATCTGGCCACAGGACAGCCCAGCTGCATGGCCCTCAAGGGAGACAAGAGCATTTCCAAATACTTAAAAACTAAACCCAAATGTCCAGGTCTACCAAACCCATCAAAACAAAGATGCTGCAAAACCACCGGAACCTCCTAAGGTCCGTGGTCTGTGACAGATGTCACTCAATGAAAATTCAACTACCAGTGGGTAACTTATTGGATAACAGGATTTTGTTCTGCTCCTGAGAAATTTAAGCGAGGGAAATGAGAGAAGATGGACCGAGCGCAGATGGACCAACTGTCTTATCCGTTAAGTGGTACTATGGCTACTGCACATCAATTCTGTCTTATAAGTGATAGGATTATATCGGTGTTGCCATCCCATGTTCATTCCTTGGGAATTTCTGTACCCTGCTTAACCTAACACAAGGTTTTTGGACTGAGGGGCAGAGACTTGGAAGCGGCTTGGCTGAGCCCTGCTGAGATGCTGCACAGGCTGTAAAACACGATTTTATAAAACAAGCAGACCTTGACGTGCCAGTGTGTGACTGTCTCACGGGACAGTTTTTAAAGTGTGATATAAATATTTTTCTTCCAGGCCTGCCTCATTCACTCTCCAAGCTGCGTGCAGAAACCTTGGTGAGTAGAAGGGTGGCTCTAAGGGAGACACTGCCTCTTTCTCCATCGCACGTGTTTTATTTAGCATACGTACAGAAAGAGGAGAACCAAACCTGAGCTGGTTCCCTGGGTGAGCTTTGGTTCAGCTAGATCCCGTATTGGTGATGGAGCTGGGGTTGGACAGCCCTCCACACCAGCTGCAAGGGTCTGTAGGGACCCCCAAACCTCCTCGAGTGCCTCATCTCTGTGCCTTCAATCGCATCTCCAAGCGCAGAGACCACGAGCACAGCAGAAAACACACAGGAATCTTCCCCTTTTGAGGGACAGCACATCCACTCTTCATTTTCAGGTATTTAAGGTATTCTTTCCCCACATCACCTCTTCTTTCTGTCCATTTGTGGCACCTCTTAAGGTGCACACTCGTTCCCACTTACAGCCTCCAAATATTGGCAGGGATCTCAGGAGATAAGACCGATGAGGTGATAAGAGTGTTTAACAGTGCTGGGTCCTGGGCAGCATGGATAGGCCGGAGAGAAGATAAATATTTACACTACATCTTTAGAAGGTGAGTGAATAAAAAGGGCCAGAATAATACAGCTTCTGAACAAGCACCGGAGCTGTGAATATAAATCTCTGCAGCCTCACGACACACGCGCACTCAAGCCAGGGAGATGAAAAATAGCAAGAAAATACTTCCCTCCACCCTTTTAAAAAGGGTTTTATTTCTCATTTATTTCCACTTTAGACTTCAACTTCCCAACAATTTACCTTAACCTCATCATCTTTTTCTCCCTCTGAAATTTTATACCCAAGAGGACTGAGGGTGAGGCTCCAACTAAAAGCATACCAGAATTTACATGCTATTACCCACCAGTATGTGAAAGCAGGCAATGTGGGTTAATATAACCACCAGACAACTCTGTGGATAGCCCTGAGACAGCCTTTATTTTCATTTACACACTGCTTGTGCACACAGCAGCCTGGGTTTGGACACCTACATTAATGAGTGTAAGAGGAACACCTGTCCCCCTTAGGCAGACAGACGAGTGGGTAACTCTGTGTGCAAATGCTGCCACAGAAAAGCAGTGGTTTAGTTTGAAATGTGTTCCTGTTCTTTTAAAATCCCTACTTTAGAGCAGTGTGCACCCACACGCACCTAGGCTTTCGCTTCTAATTGTCCCTTGAGCCTTAAAGCAGCAGCAGTGACAGTGCAATTGGAGAAACAAGACCATCTAGCCAGAACATCCAGAGTCCCAAATAGCTCCCATCCTAGGAAAACAAAGGGTGTTTTCTCCCCATTTTTCAGACTGGGTGGCCCATATGGGATAACTGGTTAGCTGGCGGTTACAGTTGTGAATGTGATGGGCATCCTTGGTACCTCTCAAAGGCAGCTCAGGCACCCCCCAGGACCAACACCACAGGGCAAAGGATACAGAGGAGCAACCTCTGGCAGAAGCAAAACCAGAACCCATGCACTGGTCACGAGCAGCTCTTATTTGGAGATCGCTGATAGCCCAAGCTAACAAGCACAGGGCCTGGATATCCCCTAGGTTTGGTTCCTCAGCCAGCTCTTCTATCTCCCTTGTGTGTGGGTAGGCTCGGCAGGGCTCCCTCTCATCGAGCTGCCCCTCTCCAAGAGCTCCTCTGTCTCCTTCCTCCCATTCAGACCTTTTCCTGCACTCTGCTGGGCACATATCCGTAAGGATGGAAGGTGCTAGACAGATCTTTATCACCGCCTCTTGGGCCCTTCTCCAGAGCCTCCCACCAGGCTATCATTTGGCCTATCTTCTAAGTGCCTCACGGATAAATTAGATCTGCATAGAGAAGCAATTATTACATTTCTAATGGCATGGACCCTTACAGCACAATCTGCTACTGAAAGGCAAAGAAAATTGCATTAGCTTTTGTTTGATTCAAAACCATGATCAAGGGAAGAGGGATGCTGAAGCCCTTTAAAGCCAAGCCTCTGAGCTGGGGGCCTCTCCGTCTGGGGACCTCCCCATCCCTACTCTTTGCTCCTGGTTCATTTGGAGGAGCCCTCCGCTTGCAAAGCTGCTGTTAAAACCAGAGTGAAGAAAGCTGGGAGAGAACATGATGCCCAGGAGCTGCCACCCGCTCCCTCCCGCAGCCTGCATCTGCTAATGCACCCGCACGCCGCCAGCCCGAGGAGTTCAGCGTGCCAGGGTTCCGCTAATCCCTCATCGCCCTACTTTCTAACTGGTGGTGCACCTAAATTTCCAAGTGCAATTTCAGTGGGATTTATCACATCTACCACCATCAGCATGTAGTGCTGCTGGCACAGATGCAAACTCCCAGTACCCCACCGCGGACACAGCGGAACAAACTGGTTTCTGAATCTGCGCAGCAGCTCACGAAGCAACCCCGAAACTCTCAGGGCTGTTTTCCTATTTCTGTGCTTTTTCAACCCGATGTGCAGCTGTTACTCTGAGCACAGCCGTGCACTTGTACACACGTATTTACAGGTTGCTCCAAAGAGTATTTGCTACTGCTTGTTACTCCCAGAGTCAGGCATCTTTCTGGTCATCGAACCAGTGCAATATAAACGCTACTGGGAAGCTGTGGGATCAGCCCAGGGATCAAAGATGTGTTTGGGAAGAGCCAGTGCCAAGAGCTGTAACAAGTGTCACTGAGCCAGCCCCTGACAAAACTATGTGAATGCAATCCCAGCTGCACACAGGACAATATTCCGAACGGCAGGATACTAAAACGTCTCTTCTTGGGGTGCCTCCCTGCCCCCTCCCCACATAAAAGTTAGTAGCTCTTGTACTGCTTTATCACTTTAGTGTGGCTGAGGCAGATACCTGGTTATTTAAGGGGCAGGATAAATGGGCTGAGACAGCTTTCCCATCCCCAATTCACTAGGGAATGCTTGGAAATTCCACCTGACACCAGGACCGCACTGTGCTCTTAAACAATCTCCCGTCTGATCCGATTGTTCCCCAGTGGGGCGGCAGGCTGCAGCTCGCTCAAGAGTCATTGATTGGATTAACAGCCTAATTCCCAACAGATGAATAGAATACTGATGTCTTGTCAGCCCACATCATAGAAGGAAAACACAATCTGCTTCTACAGCCCTGAAATTTAACCCTTCGCTTCCCTGCTCCCCCTCCTCAGGGCAGAGGGCTGAAGGCATGGAACTTCCAGCTGGAGACCCTTCCCATTTGAATGAGAAAAGATGTGTTAACCTTTCGGACAGTTTGCCTAATCATCCACACTCCACAGGATTACACATTATTTTCCATGAGGTTGGGTTTGTAAGAAGCCCTCTTTCCATCCTTTCTAGACAGAAGAGATTTATACTGGGGACCCTAATTTTTTTCTTCTTCTCTATTTTACCACCCGCCATGTAAGGAAATACTGTGTCACAGTAAGCAGTTGGAAATTAATTAGCTTAACGATATTAATTCTGAAATACACAGATATTGAATGTTTCTGAGTCTATCCTTCGATTAGGAGGATGGATCTGCCCACCCAGCTGCGTTGCAGGAGAGGCATCGCTGCGATGCCCTCTCCCTCCAGCAGCTCTTGGCAATCTGCGGGGCAAGGGAGAGAAGCTGGGCTCATTGTTTGCTCTCACAGAGCTCCTGTTCTCCACCTCCTAATGGAGACACTAATGTTTTCTTACCTCATAGAAAGACTGTGATAAGAAATTAATTGCTGCTGGTCAAATGTTCACTACTATGGAAGCAGGACCGTGTGCATATTAAAGAGATTCTCCAAGAACAAAATTTATTTTATGGACTCCTTGGCACTGTCTGCATTTATTTCCTTGCTTGGGAGACAAGAATAAATAAAAATACTCTGATTTTTAAACATATATTCAAAATGACCTCTTTTTTCTCAGATCACTGGGGTCCATAATGCTGTAGGGTTTGTTTCTTTCTCCCCTTACTTTCTCCTTTTACATTTGCATTTACAGAACAGGCAGGTACACATTTAAATATTATCATTTTTCAGGGGCAATCCTAGAATATACAGAAATATGGCTACAACAGCACTCACACCAGGACTGCAACCCCCAGTGAGAGGTGGCTTTCGGAGTATCTCTGATCAACAGTCTCCACGGGAATGGCTTACCAACTCTTTAAGTGTTTCTCCCACCTCTGAGATTAGCCAGGTTGCTCTGTGAACTGGAAAAAAGCTCTTTCCAGTTTTATTTGGATCTTACGGTTTGCATGCAGAGTGGCAAAACTCCCTCCATTGCTCCTTAACTCTGAAAAACTAATTAGCCCAGCACTAACCAACCTGACAAATAGGAGAGAAAGCATGAAAGGATGGAGGCACACACCTTTTTTTTTTCCCTTTCCTTTTAACCGTACCTGTTAGCACTGACACTTGCCCAGACTTCACCATTTCACAGCATTAATATGCATATAAAAAACTTGCTAGGAGGCTGAATGAGAGAAACAGGCCTTCCCTCTTCTGGGTGCCAATACATCAGCCCTACAGAGAAACACAAGGTGCTTCCCTTTCCCAGCAGAGGCAGTGGGGAGGCAATAGAGTGCACTAACGACTGAGCTGCTTTAACCAAAACAATTAGCGAGAGATGCCGCATCGACTCGAACAATTCAATTAATGCAGTGTTAGTGCTAGTATTTTCAAGTCATTCCAATTATTAGCTCCTTTCACAATTTGAAACCATAATGTTTCATTTTCATCCCAGATGTGACTTGTTCCAGAACGGCAATAAATAAGTAAGTCCAATGACCCCCGTCCAGTCCAGCCCCTGTCCTGTAATATGGCTGCATTGTACATTCACGAATCCAGGTTAAAGGATGGGGACTGGGGCAGTTGTGCCCTGGAACTAAGCAGACTGCAGGTTTTATAAATACATACAGAAATAATTAAAATCTAAGGGGTTTAGAAGGGTTAATCTCCTTTAAATAATCTCTGCCACAAAGCCTGTAAAGTCACTGCTGGCGCCGTGCCCGCGCGGGACCGGCTGTCGGATATCAGGACAGCACGTGTGGATGGGAGCAGAGGGATTAAGTGGAAGCGCTGCGGCCGTGGCCCATCGGACACGCTGCTCCTCCGGGTATGGCTCCCCCAGCCACTGCCCAGGGGCTGCAAATGCCACCCAGCAAGTCAACATGCTGCTTGCTCCACCTGATTGAAGAGAGAGCAGGGAGCTTGATCAGGCTGCTAAATTTAGCAGGTTGGATGGGAGACAGCAGGAGCCAAGCGCATTGATGGCACCGCTCAGGTCACCCGAGCCCTTTCCTACTTCAAGGCAAATGCTGGCTTGTATTTATATAAAGGAATTCAGGCTTTGGAAAATAACCTCTTCCTCCTATCCAGGTCTGAAGTCACAGCCCTGGGTGGCCAAGGAGATGTCAGCTACAATGGACTCAGAGCTGCCACTCGGCAGTTCAGGGTGTCCTCTTCATACAGCATCCTTTCCATGCCAACAACCACTGGAGAGAAAGGAATCCAAAAGGAAGCAGAGAAACCACCCCTGTGTGGGCTAAAGCAGTGCCCTGGCTGACCTGTTCTGGTTTCCTAAACCTTCCTCAGCTTGGTGTACAAAATCAAAGCTTTCCACATTGAGATGACCTGAACCATCCTCCGAACTCATTGAGATCTGGATTTTATTGAGCTGAGCTTGGGGAAGCCTGGGGTAGCAGGGGAGCTGAGTTCCAGTGGCACTCAGCTTGAAAGGCACTTCTTTTTTTTTTCCCTGCTTTTTTAGAAAAGCCCAGTTCCAGGGACCTTGCTCAGACACCTCAAAGCATCTCAGGACAGCACTGTGCCTGCAGACAGCCTCTCCCTCCCAAGCATGCCCATTTCTTAAGGATGACGACTCCTCTTCATGGCTAATCTGGAATTAGAGAGGACGCTTGCACGCTCACAGCCGTCTGCCAGAGACGGACGGCATCAGAGCCTGGGTCCTGCCCCGAAGTGGACCACTGCCAGGCAGGAGCTGACTGCACTTGTTGACTTCAGAAGCTCCCGTCTCATCACCTCAAAGGGTTCCTGGTTTTGTGACATCCAGCAGCCTCTTAGCAGCCTCTGTGAATCGTATTAGTAGCTGATTTACCATTTTTTATTCTATAAGGCATGAAGCTGCTCTTTCATTTGATCATCCACCACCAAGTACAACTACACGTTAGACTCTGAAAACTCCCCTCTCAGTCCCCGATCACTGTGACTGTTCCCTGACGGAGGAAAGGAGAAATAAATAGAGAAGGAAAAGGTTTATTGGTGCTGCTTATTCACAGAGAGTCAGGTTTCCACACAGCTATTAATAAAGTGCCAATACTAGAGAAAAAATGGAAAAATGTCTGGAGAAAACTGGCTCAGGACATTAAACTCCATCAGTAACTGGGATTTCTCGATGGAGCCGCAGTGCTATTAAAATGAAGCTGAACTAAGTACTTGCAGTTTGGTATGTCATTACTTATTTAGTGAGATGCAAAATTGATCTTCCCTTTAAAGGGCTCTTTCAAAGTGTAGAGGCAGCGCTTGCTCCCTCCTCGCGCTGTATAATAGAGGTGTTCCTAATGAAATTCTGCAGGATCAGGAGGCAACCAGGGAAAAACGCAGCCAACTTTATAACAGACAGATTTATGTTGAGAGATGTCCTGCTGTTGGAATGAGTTATTCTGCACAGGGCAGGAGTGACAGGTTCGCCATTCATGGGTTGTACAAGCGCGGCCGAAGGTCAAGTTCCCCGGTGGCGCTCAGTCCGAGCCGAAGGCTGGGGCTGCCGTCACATCTGGGGCTGAGCTGAGTGGCTCCATCCCATTTCCTACAAAACCAGCCTGCTGGGACCCAGACATCTGTCCCCAGCACCCAGAACTGGGACCAGCCCCTTTGGCACTGGGCGGGCGGCTGGGGAGGAGCAGATGGCAGGTACTGGTGGTGGCAACCGGCGTGGGGCAGAGCTGAACCAGTGACCTCGAGGTGAAAGGCTCCGTATCTCCCATTATCAATCCCCAGAGCCTCCTCCGAAGTAAGTGTTGATACATTAATCTTTCTGACTGATGGAAACAAACTGCAAATAAAACGTTCCACAGGGGAATCTTCATTTATTTTGAGCCAAAACAATGCTTAAAACCATAAAGTTAAGGGCACGCTCAGGTTTTGTTCTTTCATCAGAAACATTCCTAGTTAATGCCATCCTTTTCCTCTCCCAAGCACCAAATTTAAAGAGCACGTCATCACGCATTAGTCTCTGAGCACAGCCCCAGCGTGGATTGCTGCAGTAAATAATAAACTGGCGTTTGGGTTTCCTCCTGTGCGTGCTGCCCTCCTAAATAGTTTAATAGCAGAGGAGCATCTTTAGGAGCGCTGCTGGAGTGCCTCAATGAAGCATGTTGTGTAGGATAAATACCTCAACATCAGGACACTTTTCAAAGCCATCAGGCAGAGGGGTCAGTCTGTTGTGAGTTTTTTTAAAACTGCACAAGCTAATGCTTTAAGAGTGTCTTGATGGAATCAGGGAAATTGGATTGTCCCCCCATTTGCTGGCCCTAAAACAAGCCTTTTTTTATTTATCCCATTAGAGGAACACAAGAGAAACCTTTTAAATGTCACTAAAATTTTCCCTGCATTGCAAAACCCAGTCAAAAGGGTTTTAATTTTCCCTGAGACCTCTTAAGTAATGCAGTATGTCAAGGTTTAATACATCGCGTGTAGGGGATTGTCTGTATTCTGTGCTGTTCCACCAGGGTGACTCTGTAGGGTCGGTCCTGCTCACTGGATCTGGTCCTTGCCAGCACCAAGATGCTCAACGAGCCCACACCACTTTACATCAGTTCTGGTGAAACAAACAGGCGAGTGAGAAGGAGATGAGATGTGCATTCCTCTGGAGCAGTCCGGGATTCCCAAAAACTGAGCAGCTCCAGTAATTTTGGTCTGTGAGTTGGGCGCTCTGGTCTGGTGAGAGCCTGTAATTATAGACTTTATTTACTTATTTATAGGAGGACTAAAGAGACTTGGCAAGAGGCACTTGTGTGCACAAGGCTCCACATTCCCCTGGAGTATTTAATATGACAAACAGAAGCTGCACACTAGAGGCGGAGCCCAGGACTGAGCACTGGCAGCACACAAAGCACTAAAATACACTGGATAAAGACAGCCACAGGGTCACAGCCCTCCAGCCTACTCAACCCTCACTGTCCCAATGCCTGTGGGCATCAATGCCAAACCAGCTTCTCCCAGCCCCTCCGAGTCCATCCCAGTTGTCAGCCAGCCTAGAAGCTACGGGTGATCTCTTCTCCTAGGTTAATCCCAACTAGTAAAATACACCATTATTCAGCTCCCATGAAGTTCTCTATCCACGCTGTCCCTGTTTCTTTTGCCAACCAGGAACACGCTGTCATACCACAGCACTTTGGGCTGCCAGTGTAACCTTCCCCAGTGCAGGTTTTGCAGGGAAAGGAGGAACTGGAAGGCAACGAGCATCCAAGTTGGGGGACGTGAGCCCTCAGCCTCTTGCTCCTGAGACACCGAGAGCTGGGAAAGGTGCAGAGCCGGGGAGAGCGAGGAAGAGGAGGCAAATCCCAGCCTCTCAACCAGTCACAATAAAACACAGCCCTGAGATGAAGGCACCTTCCCTGTAGGGCTGCAGGATCTATTTTACAAAACGTCAAAATTCAGCACGAAAATTGGAAAAAGGGGGGAAAAAAATAAATAAATCAGACTGGCTGGTTATTGGACCAAGGGCTGTGTTAAAAGGATCAGGAGGTGGTGGGCCGAGGGGTGGGGGAGGGAATGGGATAAAGTAGTGGGTCTAATCAAATCAGTTTAAAAAGCTGCAGGCTCTCCGAGTTAACCTTGCCAATCAGGGAGCGAGCGGGAGCATGTCTGCGCACATTAAAGCAGGAGCGTGTCCTTGAACCCGCAGCGTTCTCCATCCTCCCCCTGCAGCCCGTACCCAGCACCCTCGGCAGCCAGAGGGAGACAAGCCCAGGATTAGGCACCCTCCTCAGCCTCCTTGAGTGGAAGTCAGCAGGGCAAAGGCGGCTCAGGTGCTCCTCTGCGATTAGAGGTGAGCCCGCGGGATTAAGCTGGCGAGAGTTGGAGAAATGTTAAAAACCACCCAGATCACAAAAAGGAAACAAAAGGAGAAACCCTCCCATGGACAGACGCTGTTGTATGGAGCCTGGCAGCTGTGAGATGCATTATGAACCTTCCCTAATGACTAAGGGCACCAGAGTCACTTTAAAATGAATATTCACTAGGAATTACACAGGTAATCTAAAGGGATTATCCTGCTGCCTTAACAGGTCCATAAACTAAATGTTAAATGGTCTGCACAAGTGTTTGCATTAATTTTGACCCAAATCAACCCTTCTGCTAAAAGCTGCAGAAAGCCAGATTCAATTTTGGAACCCACGTGCCTGTTTTGAGTTAAGTGTTCTTACAAATGCCCCCAGATCCTCTGGTTTCTGAAGGCAAAATGGGGTTGAGCTCTTGGAAGGCAGGAGCCTGCCAGCAGCCAGGGAAAGGCTTTAGCAGAAGCTCACGTTCAGAACACGAAGCAGCAGGCACAAATCCAGCCTGCCACATAATCCAGTCCCTGTGGCGGAAGTATCCCTGTTCAGGGGGTTAGTTCCAGCCCTTCTTCCCTAGGGAGACAGGGAAAGCAGAGTGTGGGGAGCAGGAGCTCGGCCACAAACAGCGGCTGAACCCCAATCTCTCCGTGCCTCAGTTTCCCCAGCTGTAAAATGGGGAAGGTGCCACGTGCCTGCCAGCTGGGGCACTCATCCCTGTGCCTCAGACTCCAGCAGGAGAATGAAACTGAAGCAGGGCTGTGTGTCTGTATTCAGACTAGCAAGCACTCGGGCAGGTCAGGAGAGCAGGAGTTAAGGCATTTGCTTCAACAACAGGGACTGAATTTGGAGATGAGAACAGCTCCTGTGCACCAGCCTGCAGCTCCAGACAACAAGGAGAGTCAAGCACAATGGGAAGCCAGCAGAGAAAAGACAGTCCAGAGAACGATCCCTATTTAAAAACTCACTTTTAAAGATAGAAGGGAAAAAAAGAGCAACCTTTGTGTTTTTTAAAGACTTCATGATGTTCAGAATTTCCTTTTTTAATTTTTTTAAAAAATTAGAAAAAGGCAGGAAAGCCTAACCTGGTAAAACCTAATTCTATAGGAGATCTTCTTTGAAAGCCCTGGCAACAGGAGTGGAAGTGCTGCCTAGCACCCACTGCCAGCGGGATGGGAGGAGTGCTCTAACAGGAGCATTCTCAACTCAAATGCCAGGCAAACATTAACAGCGAGTAAAGCCACAATTTTACACACTCTCAAATGAAAAATCATTCCCCTAAATGAGATTTCTTCCCTCTGAAATACATATTTTTATGAACTCCTGAATATATGCTAGAAAAAAGTAACAGATAAAACTAGGACTTGTGTCTTTAAAGAAGACGAATTCTCCCCCTTCCCTTTTAAACAGTTTCAAAGTTTTCGTTATAAATTGTCAAAGAATGGTAAAGGGGAATAGTTCAACATCCTCCTCACTGATTTCCATCTGCTAACAGTGACCTAAAACAACTCCAGCAGCTGAAGGAGCCCTGAACAAACCTAAGAACATAATTTCAGGCTTCACCAAGCCAGCTCTAAAATAAAACACTCATTGCCGTAAAAAAGACACAGCTGCAATTTTCACTCCCAGCTAGGAAGGGGATAGGGAGTGAAAAAGAAGAAAGAGAAGCCTGGTAGGGCAAACCCTTCTCCACGGGAGTGTCCCTGCAGGTGTAGGACAATTCCCCCCAAGGACACCAGCCCCACGGGGTGGGCTGGCAACACCAGCTGTTCCCAGCTGGTGGGTAATTCATTCCAGCAATGTATTCATTTGCACTTGGCAATGATGCCTGAAACCTTAAGGAGGGATTCAGAGCCCCAGGTTTGTTGCAGGATTTAGCTGTTAGAAATCACACCCTGTGTCGATAAACAGGGAACACCTGTGGGACCTGCTCATATTGGCTGCATTGTGCTGCAGCTACCAAGGATGTGGGAAGGGAGACCTCTCAGCAGAGCCAGCCAGTTCTGTTAGAGCTCTCCTGAAAGCAGTGTGAAGCTGTATTAAACATGGATATTCAAATATCAGCTGCTTCTAAAAGGCTCCTCCAGAAAAATAGCAATCCATCCAGGATAACATGCCCTACTGCACCTCGTGGTGGTGCCACAAAGCCTCCCAGCACCTGAAGCAGAATGGAAATGATGGCTTAAGAGCTTCAGTCTGTACCAAAGACAGCAGCCCTGCGTACCTGAATGTGTGTACCTAGAGCATGCAAAGTTGATGTAAGTAAAGCCCTGTGTGGGCTGCAGCAATGCCTGGTGCCTAACAAAGGCTGAATTTGGATATGAAAATGCATCGATTGCTGTGTTTCCCTGGGCTGATACAGGTAGCAAGGTAAGGAAAAGCTGTGCAGGACCTGGGGGCAAAGCGTGGTGTTGGTGTTGGGTTTTTTTCCACATACCCAGTTACAGGAGGTGCTTCCTAAGGAGAATGGGTGAATGTGGACTCTTGACCATCCTTCCCCTTCAGAACACCTGCTGTAAGCAGGACTTCTAGTTCAAACACTGCTTTGCTGGGCTATTGCTTGTTCTGCAAAACTTATCCCACATCTCTGTGACCCAGGGGAGGAAGAAGTCCCAGAGTCCCTGTGACTTTATGCGGTTGTAGCTGTCATTGGAACAACTGTGCAACAGCATAAAATTCCAAGATAGATAGCTTCACTTGGTGGCTTTTCACACCTTGAGTGCTCAGGAGACAATACCCTTCTCTGAGAAGAGGCACAGTACTATAGAGCGATGGTACATATTAATTTCTAAAAGAGGATTTTAATCATGCAACGTCCTCTGCAGTCGCACAGAATTTAATCTCATTGCTGACAGTGGGTGATGGGGGAGCATGTTAAGTGGAAAAGTTGTATGCAAGACCTTCTTGCAGATATGTGCTACAGGCAATCCCTCGGGAGGCAGAAAATGACCCAAACCGGTCTCTCTCGCTGTGAACCACCCCAGCTCAGGGCCCTGATGTACCCCAGCCCCTCGCCCAGCAGAAACACGGGGGCGTTCCCAAAGTCCAGCGCAAGGTTCGAGTGTGTGTATTAATATGGTTAGCATTTATTGAGGCTTATTTTACAAATATTGATTTATTAATCCAGGCAAGACCCAGGGATATATGCACGTAGTATTCCCACGTTAGCTACAGACACTGAGACGCACAAAAAACCCCACCGTCTGCCTTAGTCAAGGTCAAACAAGGAGCGCAGCCCACAGCCAGGATTAGTTTCAGGATCCTGAGCTCCCAGTGCTGGGGCTATCAGGACACGCTGTTCTTTTCCACACTAGGTCTTCCCTCTTCTTGTAAGATCTGTCTTCACTTAAACGTATGTTTAGTCTCACCTTCATTTACTAATCTGGGAAAAAAATAATAAAGAGCCAAAAGTTGAAAGCCATGTGCCAAATCTCTTCCAACTCCTAAGGAAAGCCACCAAAACTGGGCTGGCACCTTGCCTTCTAGATGGTTCCCTTCAGCCTTCTTCCACTTTTACTGAGGACTGCTTGCAGGCAGTTTTGGAAGCTTTGGCCAATTAAACAATTTAGTGTTAAAGACAAAAATTCCAAAGGAATTAATATAATTTGTTCCACCAGTTCTAATGGGACCTTAAAACTTACGTGAAAAGTTGTACTTGGAATTGTGAATAAATTATTTTTTAGAAGATCCCATGGAATGGAGTAATCCCTGCCAAGGAAGGATAAATGAAATTTTATTTTTTCTCCTCCTTGCTAAAATAAAAAATACTTCCCAAATATATCTGAAGTTAGGGCAACCTAAGTGATGGCCCAAGAGGACACAATTCCATAAAATCCCTATAGTTAAATGAAAAATGATGTTTGTTTTCAAGCAGCACACATCTGATGTCTGCTTTTTAAAGAAAGTCAAACTACTGAGCAGGTAAGTCACTCTGTAAACTCCTGTAGCCATTCTTTTGAGGTATTAATGGGTAAAGATGAAGTACGAGAAAACAGATCTACTAGCTTTAAAATCCTGAGGAACTGGAAAGAATGACCATGTGCTTTTTTGTGTGACAGCCGTGCCTGCAGCATGGGAGCACTGCAAGAAGTTCAAGTATCTGGGTGATAGCTACACACCGTGTCTGAGGAACAGCTTTTAGGAGGTATGAAATGCAAAGGGTGCTGCAGAACCCTGCAGGAAAATAAGGGTAATGCACTGTGCACACTTCTTGGTAATTTATGTCACTGGGTGCACGGTGTGTTCTCCCTGCCTGGGACATGGAAGTGTGCTGCTCAGGCAGCCAAAGTCAAGCCCAAAGTCTCAGGGTAGACAGCATTAGAAAAGAGGATAGAACTTTACCAAATGCTGAACGACAGAATTAAAGCCTATATTTGGTTCTCATCTTTCTCCAGTTGCTCCTTCGCTTGGCTTTTAAAATCTGTGATTTGGCAAACAAAACTTGGGCAGGAAAGTTGACTCCCAGGTAACATCTCCTTTAAGAAGTATGTTATTCATAAATACGAAGAAAATCCTATTTATTTATCCCCCTCTAAAACCAAATCCATCATATTTATGGTGAGATTTTAATTTATTTTTAAGAAATGTTTGAAAATTTCCTTGCAAGAATTTTATTTAAAAAAACCCTAATTTTCATTCAGATGTACTTAGACACAAGTGCAAACCTGACTCACAGTCTAGCAGAGAAGAAATGTTCCATTTGCTGTTCTCTAGCCTGATTCAAATGTAAAAATTTAGATTGTGAATTAACTAGGTTAAACTACATGATTAAGTAAACATGGACAGACATTGTGTATCTGATTAGCAAAAAGAAGAACTAAATTTACTAAAGGGCTATATTTAGCTGCAAATGAACATATTTTAATGGCTACTAACTAATGAAAATCAACCTTTCCTTAGAAAAATAACCAAGAACTAGATTTAAATTGATTATTAAATCAATTGAATCAATCCAACCTGTCAGAATCTCCCCCATTAGAGTCGCTGTTTGAGGCGAAGCTGCTGCCTGTATGGTATGGCCACATGGGCAAACCACAGAACCCAGTGGTGCCAAAGGCCAGGGATAGCACAGCACCTTCCCAGCATATCCACCCAAAATTACACCAGACGCTGCCGAGCACTAATGCATACCCAGCCCTCTCCCAAACAGCACAGCCATTAATACGTGGCGCTCATTAATGCGTCCTATTTTCCTGTATTAACCAAACGTTAAAAAAAGCAGCTCCCTCTACCAGTCTGACCCATTTTGAGGGTCCAGTGAAGCCAAACTGACTTTTTCTTTGGAAAAAAAATAAAATTGTGCTTAAATATAAAGCAACCAGTTGCAGCATTGCAGGATTAGTTGGATGAATCCTTCAGCGAATATAATCAGCTTAATGGCAACAAAGATCACGGTGCAGGCAGTGCAGCTGTGACACTCAGAAGCATTTCGCCCAAGAGGAAGGTTTGCACGAGGCTGGAACGCTCCCTTTTATTTCCAGCCTTTTTTCCTCTCTCTCTCTGTGCAGTCAACATTCCCCATCAGCTCCATTAGCATGAAAGAATTAAGGAGGGAAATGGGTAGGGTGGAGCAATTTACGTCTGTGGGTCAGCATACTTACACAGCATCATATAATTCAATTAAATGGACAAATAAAGTGGTGCTAGTTGTTTTCCAAACTCAGGTTAATTTTAACTTAATTCTCACGCTGCTGTGGGCTAAAGGGCTGCCTGCTGTCTGAGCCTGCCTCCTGCACAGCTAGCTGGGATGGAAAGGAATGCCATAAGAGCCCTCCTGCTCTTACTATTATGTTACTCCTAAGAGTATCTTTCATCTGAGGATATTCTTAATATCCTCATCTTCCCACAAAAAGAGAGACTGAAAGTAAACACTTGATTCCCCTAATTACAGCCCTGTTTACACTGGCAAACCCATTGCTTTATAATATAAACTTTTCTCACTGTTAAATTGCAAAATAAAATGCAATAGAACATCGAATCATCGAGGTTGGAAGAGACCTTCAGCCTAACAGATGTAAGGAGATTTTAGCCTGCCCTGTAAGGAATTAAGAAACACTATTTTCTAGGCTCCCTATATTAAGACTTCCATCATTAAATCTAGTGATCTACCTCTCACATATAGTACTAACACACATGAAACCAAGCAACCAAATCCTAATCTATTTACCACTGACTACTCTGCTTCTGAGTTTTGCTTCCTCCAGGAGAAATCCCCTGAGATGCAGGTGAATGCACTCATGACTGAAAACACCTGAGGATAAATACAGAAGACCCACAAACCTGTTACCTGGAGGAAACTGATGGATAAATATGGCAAAAGCAGGAGCACCTTGAAAACAAGCCATTTGCTGTAGAGCTTACTAAGGTCTTCTGCTCTCCAAGCTGGTAAAACTCAAGCCTGTGCAGTTGCACTTTGGAACAAGAGCTCTGAAGGAGAATAAATTCCTATTTTTGGAATAAAGACTTTTTTCAGTACCACAATGTTTTGAAGCCTTTAAAATAAATCGTTGCTTGAAGATCTACAGCACTTTCCATAAATAATACAAGCGTGCCCCCTCCTCCTCAGCCAAAACTTCCTTTGCTTTCTCCAAGGCATCAGTTCAACACCCCGCTGTCATTCTCTCCACCAGAAATACTCGTGTTTCAGCAGTTCTGCATGGATATAATTTGTAAAGTGCTAGGCAAATAAGCACACTCTGAAATGGGAAATGTTATTGACAGCCTACCTGGCACTAAGCTTTCAAACCCACCAGGAACGTCAGGAGGCCAGATTTGCACATGTCAAGTCCATCACCTCAGGAGGCTTTCAAAGTTTTGCTTTTTGTGACTCTACAAAACGCATCTCCAGGGCCATTATATGAATTAGTTGGAAAGGGGTGGGGGGGAAGGAGGAGCGGTTAAGAACAGCAATACACCCCTATGAGGACATTTAGAAGCATCTGGCTCAGAGATATTAAGAAAGGAAAGAAAAATTAATCATGCTGGCTGGGAAAAAAACCCTGGCATCAGCACAGCCACCTTGTCATGAGGCAGATATTAATAATGTGAACCTCCAGGGAACGCTCAGACATCTGAAAGATCCACTTGTTGGCTATCACAGAGCAGGCAGGTTTAACTGATGCCTCTTTGAAACCTTCTGAATCCTACGCTAAGACACCGCTTCAGATTTTTTTTTGCAGCAAAACGAAACCCTCTGTGCTAAAGATCAAATATTATTTACTGCTTTTTTTTTTTACTCTTTTTCCTAGATGGTATCAAAGAGAGTGCACAGGGAGGGCAATGCACCTTGCTGCTTATAATCACGTGCTATTGGTCACAGTAGAGTGGAGAAACGCCCAGTAATGCCTGTTGATATAATTAGGATATTAGGAAAAGGAAAGGGTTAATTCCTGGGAATATCTAGGCACTGCATTCCAACAGACTGACAGTGGGAGCTTGAGCAGGCAGTAGCCACTATACATTTTGTAGACCTGGAGTTTAGCTGCCCAGTAGCTATGAGGGACAAGAGAAATGGAGGTGAAAACTGGCTGAGTATTTTAAAAAGAGAAGAAGCAAAAAGGATCTTGCTGGGATGGAAGACAATGGGAAAAACCATGCCTGGCCAAGACACTGCAGCAATCGGGGGATGTCCTGATACCACATCTCAAATAGAACTCCCCAGGGTTAAAGCAGGATGTAAAGCTGAGGGCAGGAACAATAACCAGAACTCACTTATTCAAGAGAATTTATTTACTCAACAAAACATGGCAAAAAACTCATTTTTTTCTACCTTGTTACTTCTCCAAAGCTGCAGCAATCTTTCCTGCCTAACGCACTGAAAGCATACGCTGGAAAGGAATCACTGATCTGCTTGTATTTGGGAAATGAGGAGTACTGCTAAAAGCACACCACACAACCCCAACGTAATCTTGTATGTATTTCCTGATCTCTTGGGCCATCTGTGACAAACTACAACTCCAGATTCACAGGGCACACAGCTGACTCACTGAAGTGTAGCACCAGCTACAAATTAAGTGTCTCAAAGGCAAAATGATGATTGAAAAGCACTGAGTTGGGTGTTTATATGCTATTTGATGACGTGGCAGATGCTACCAGGGGGGCCAACAAGCAGTCACGTCAAACAAGACGGGTTGTGGTTGGCCAATCTAGATGCACAATTCTCCAATTAGGGAATATTCTCAGTTTAGAAACAGCAAACTCCTGTGTTTAAATGGAAGATGACATCCTGGAGACCAGTGCTGTGCCAGGTGTTTTGCATAGCTGGGCACAAGGTTGAAAGCATCACCCACCCAGAAATGCAATGCCACTGTCTGCTTAAATCAGAAACAATTTGGCAGCTGGATGACTATGTTTTTAAACCACCCTGTCCCAAGAGGAAACATTTTCTGCACTGAGTACAGCTGTGATATATTCCTATGCAAATGAAGCAATTTTCTCTTTTTCTCTATAAAACGTCTCCCATTTCTTCCCCATCGCTGAATTTATCTCCCAATGGACCTGATAAAACACAGAACTTGCAGGGGTTTTTTTTTAACTGATCAGAGACAGGGACACAACACTCAGCCCTAAGACACTCGCCAATAAAAGTCCCGTTGACTCAAGCAGAGAGTTCATGTGTTTCTCCTTCAGCAGAAGTCCTCAGTAATGACACCACACCATCCTTTAAGTCCTCAGCAAGAGAACTTCTGCCATGAACCCCTGTGTCACTGCTGCCTGGCATTGCTTGGGGAAGCAATGAGCCAAGAACACCATTTTTCTGCTGATCTCTGGTTTGTTCTTACTTCCATTCACTCAACCTTTCCATTTGCACTACCTGTTGCACTGCATCTGATGCCAAGCTGATCTCTTTGAGGTAGGGATGGTCTTTGCTCTTGCTTGATGCCTTGACCGACAGTTCTACTCGCTACAACAGACAAAATAAGGTGGAAGAGCTGAGGGCAAAATCAGACCTTGCAGGTCTGCCTTGCTGGAGAGGCACCACAGGCTCATTCACTGCTCACATGCATCTGAGGAGAGAACTGGACAGAGCAGTGAAAACTTGCCTTTTTAGTAAAGGTTTTAAAAGCTTGGAAGGACTTTCTTTTCCCCCAGGTGAAACAAAACATAACGCTTTCTCTATGATTTTGTAGTTATTCTTAGGTAAATTCAGAGAGCAGTTTCATATCATAACTTTCATGTGCACAGGAGGAATGCTTGAGCTGACAGGCAAAAAAGAAAAAAAATCATGATTTAAACCAGGTCTAAATGAATAGTTTATATCATGTTCAATTTTAGACTCGCTATACATTTGTAATCTGTCTTTACATTGTGGTTTGTCCCAGGTGACTGGGCTCCTGTGGCTTAGTAAGTTGCTTCTTACCAGCTGATGAGTGCAAACTGACCGCATCCGTGCTTAACTTTTCATCTGAGAAGGAAAATTAATGATTTGCAGTCACCATAGCTCTAAGTTTTTCTGCTGCTGTGAAACATCCAGATCGAAACTGCCTCCGTGGTTTAAATTAACCTCTTTTACTCTGCAATTAGGACTAGAGGTGAGGGTGTATATGATCACTTCCCGTCATTCAAAAAACAAGCACTCGGGTATTAAGCTATGAAAAATTGATCATTTGCAATTGCTGAGCCATAGCTTCACAAATCTCTTCTGAGTTTGACCACTGGAATTTAAAGTGCAATGCTCAATTTCACACCACTTCAGAAGCCAAATTACCATGTAATCTGTGAGCACCGTGTGAAAATACCCTGACAGCACCTGGAATAGGGCAGCACAGAGCAGGTAACCAGGCAGCTCTCGTAGACCTGGCTTCTAACTCACATTTCATCTGCACTGTCTGAATGTGATTAAAACTTGAGCTCTGAAAAAAAAAGAAAAAAAGAAAGAAAACAAAGAGTACATTGAAATTTCCTGCCACAGCAGTAACCCTGCATCTGGCCACATCCAAGCACATGTCCAGGTTACTCTGTAGCATGTTCGAGCCTGTTGCTTTCTGAAATACTTCTGTGTTGGAAAAAGTCCACCAGTCAAAACTCCTTCCTTACTGTTTTGTACATCAATCACCATCTTGCTTCGAGAGCCCTGCTGAAAGGGAGACATTTCTATTTCTCCTCCAGTCACCAAGCCAGGGAAAGAAAGTGCCCGGGGCACGTGCATGCCACGGACCAGACCTCCAAAACAGTCCTGGATAAGGATAACCTATAATGTTATTCCCAGTGCTTTCCCTTGCTTCACAAAAACACTGTTGGAGGTACAGCAGAGGAAGGAAGAAACAGAAAAAAAAAATCAATTAAAAGAAATTTGCAACCGATTGTGTTAGAGCATCTCATTTAGAGCAGCCACTTTTTATCTGGAGGGCAAGTAATTGCGGCGCTATCGCAGCAGTAACATCATGCATCAGGGAAAGTGACAACATTTTTAGGGGTATTTATTGTAAGCATACTAAATGCAAGACTGTACGCCGCAAATTCATTTCCAAGGGTGACAGAAGTCAGTTGGCTAGAGCTGTTATTGCTAATAGCTAGAAAAGACCCACTTAATCACTTTGCATTTTTATTCGTAGAAGATAAAGAAACATTTCTTTCACCAATAGCTTCATGCTTGTTTCATCTCATTTTATCCAGACTGCAAGATCTGTTTAATTTAATTTGATCACTTTCCTAAGGGTCTCAGAACTACCATATTTTTATAATCTTGTTATATCCATGAGATAAAAAACGATTATTTGCCCCACCATTTCCCAAATGGGAAACCAAGACAGAGAGAAATCAAGTGATGTTTTCAAGGTCACGCTGGGATTCTGGAGCAAAACTGGAGAATCAGAAACCCGAACTCAATTCTGAAAACAGCCATAAAGGGAACTTCCTCACTGAATCAACAAGGATTCTACAGACCTGGACATCTATACTGTTATGTTTTTCAATAACATACGTAACTGTGGATAACCCAGATCCGAATAGACAGACCCTGTTATTTCTCTTAGTTGAAAAAAAACAAATTCTCTTTAATAAATAAAACCAGCCTACCCTCACTACCAGATGAGGGGAGCCTGAAGTTTAGCGAAAGCACCTGAAATTCCATCAATCGCTGGTTCTGAAAATTTCAAATAGCAGGTGTGCATCACAGATGTGTCTTTATGAAGAGGAAAAAATTGCTAATATTCATATTTTATTTTTTTCCTCGTAAAGCTCAGCAGAGCCATAATGCAAGTTAAAGGGTAATATCCACCTCAAAGTTCTGCACGTCCAAGGACATGTGTTGCTCATGACATCTTACTGTTACAGTGAATTGTTCAGCACTGCAGCGTGTCTGGATTTTCCTGTTAGCTTTTATAAGAATGCAAAATAAATTACTCAACCCCTCTCTCCCTGTAATGGTGAGGAAAATGACAGTTGCCAATGCAGTTTTGTTTGCAGCTGTAAGAGTTTAATGGCCTTGGGAATGCTGTTTTGCTGGAGCAGTGTAGAGGCAGGAGCACACCATCAATGCAGTAGAAACCTGGAGAGCAAAGCCACCAACTTAAAAAGAAGGAGGCTGAAGTTGTGCCATGAATGAGGAAAGCAAAGTAAGAGATGGTAATAGTAGCGTGTAGTAATAGCCAGAGTGTGTGTGTGTATATATACGTACTGAACAGCTTGCCTTGTTCACTATGTCCCGTCCATATGGAGCACAAGTCCTGCAGCAGAAAGCAAGAGGTGTTTTCCAGAGACAGCTTCCAACAGGTGTGAGGGTACAGCGCCCATTCATACACACAGAAANTTACTGTTACAGTGAATTGTTCAGCACTGCAGCGTGTCTGGATTTTCCTGTTAGCTTTTATAAGAATGCAAAATAAATTACTCAACCCCTCTCTCCCTGTAATGGTGAGGAAAATGACAGTTGCCAACGCAGTTTTGTTTGCAGCTGTAAGAGTTTAATGGCCTTGGGAATGCTGTTTTGCTGGAGCAGTGTAGAGGCAGGAGCACACCATCAATGCAGTAGAAACCTGGAGAGCAAAGCCACCAACTTAAAAAGAAGGAGGCTGAAGTTGTGCCATGAATGAGGAAACCAAAGTAAGAGATGGTAATAGTAGTGTGTAGTAATAGCCAGAGTGTGTGTGTGTATATATACGTACTGAACAGCTTGCCTTGTTCACTATGTCCCGTCCATATGGAGCACAAGTCCTGCAGCAGAAAGCAAGAGGTGTTTTCCAGAGACAGCTTCCAACAGGTGTGAGGGTACAGCGCCCATTCATACACACAGAAACGTCAACAGTTGCTCATTAAGACCTGAAAGCTGATCAGACAAGGTGTTTGACCCAGACCTCTAAACCTGAACGGTGGAGCCAAAGAGACTGTCTGAACATTTTTGGCAAGTCAGACATTAACAGATGCTTTAGACTGCTGCAGTGTTAATGGGGGGAGCAGGTATGTCAAACTAAGTCACCAGCCGCGTCCAAGCTGCGGCTTCCATCTCTCTTCCAAGCTGTGTTGAGGCACATGGGCAGAACAACATCCATCAGGGATGTATCGAATGCTGACCACAGCAGTATTTGTCCTCTGCAAAGGAGCAGAACAGTCAAATCTGCATAAACACTGCATTAATAACAGACTGGGTGAAGATTGCATTTTAATATTGAACTCCAGCTGAAGTACCTACTTATTGAAAAGTTCAGGGAAGCCTCTTCGGTTGCCAGTATTGATGAATATTTCAGTATCCACTCCTAGGGATGGCTGTGTGCACAACGCAACGCCACAGGTCTCAGGTGAGGACCTCATGCTTCTTTCCCTGGCTTAGGAGTTAGGGGATCAGTGTTGTCACCACCCAAAGTCATGCTGGGCTTGGGTAAGGGCTTGGGAAACCAGCCATCACCAGCACATACCAACTCCTACAAGCAGAGGGAACATTTCGGAGGTCAGAGCAGAGACACTGACTGCTTTTCTGAAGAACAGACAAGACCTCATCTGCCTCTGCTGGTTTCTCTCGCACTACAAATCTACCTTAATGATTATTTACACTTCCCTCTTCCAACCTTCCTCTCTCCTCTTATGTAAACATACTATAAATATAGACTTGGCATAAAGCCCATCAATCTACTGCTCAGCTTCCCCTGATCCTAAAGGTCTTTCTCTGGACAAGCTGTGATTTAGCTCCAAGTTCCTGTAAGCCTGAGCAACTTCTTCCAACCTCCATCAGCACTAATGTGACACATGCCCTTGTGCTACCCATAAGAGAGCCGTACCTTGAGAAACCAAATCCAAATTTCAGCATGACTCATGTGGACTTCTTCACCAGCGCCCTTCTTCTGTGGCTCCTATGAGCCCTTTATGGATTCTTCAGGGTTTTGGGGGGAACACTGACAAAAGTCACCCTACGCTGTACATGCCATAGGACTTTGCCCCAAACAAGACCAAGACCTCTGGCCAGTGTCAGATAATCCGTCACTATAAGCTACTTGTATCCAAGCCAGATATTTATTGCTATTGATCTGCCTGGTCCCAGCGAAAGACTTTTGTTCTCCCAACCCGGGACTTTGACCTCAATTAAGTTATGAATTTCAATCCGATAGACTGCTCCACTTACCCTGCTGCTCTCCCTGACTGGATTAATTAGAATTAGCTAGGCTGGGAGTCACCCCGAGCGCCTCATGGATCATGTTATTTTAATAATAAATAAAGAGACGGCAGCAGCATACAAGGAAGGATTTTGAAAGATTGTTCATCCAAGAGCATCATTCAGAACCTGCCAATACTAATTTCTCTGAGTTTGATTACTTCATTTACTTCTTTTTATTTCTATTCATTAATTGAGTTTTATCCCCCATTACTTCAGCTCCCCAAATGTGCCCTTCCTATAAAGGAACCAGGCACACACTTTGCTGTTACAAAGTTTTATTACTGCAGCTCATCAAAAGTACAGTTAGCAGGAATGGAATAGTCATTAAGCATTTAATAATCTAATAGTGCTGAGAAAATATATCTATAATAGGGGAGGGGGAAAGGAAAGGAGAGGGACAAGGCAACCCTGTCTATTGCCATCAAGGGCTCTTTATGTGGATGGTTAATTGGCTGGTGGACAAAGCTGAGTGTCTTCAAGAAGATAACATCTAACACTAGAGAAAACGCATATATCCATCAGGATAATTTCTGACATCACAGCAATGCCTTTGGAACGAGCCTAAAACGGGTTGAATACCAAAGAAATGTGATTGGCAAGGGGAAGTTTCTGAACTAGTGAGTCGGGGCCTGATAGCTACATTATCCTTATTGCTCCTCTTTCCCTATAAAAGCAATTACATACTTGAAGATGTCAGGTTGCCCAGGACCGTACTGAAATGAATTGTCTCAGCCAGCCATGTCACAGACATACTAGGGAGTTATTGACCCATAAATGAACACTTATTTGTCATGCTCATTTTAATGTTTAATTGGCTGGAACCAGAGAATCAGATTTAGATGATGGAAGTTTACCAATCCTTCCAGCGCTGGTATCCAGCTTGCAGATAGCCAACACCTAACCCAAGAACAAACGCAGCAGACAACTTCAACACACCTTCCACCTCCATGTAAGCTCAGGCCTTCATTTTATAAGAAACCCTTCTCGGGACGGGGTGATTTATTCCAGCCACACCGAGCCTTGTTGTAAGAGCACAGAAGACCCGTTTCAACATGGGGTGTCTTAGCTGGGCCAGCCAATTGGTCTGTTTGATAAACTAGAAAGTTACTCCAGGATAGGATTTACTTGTTTTGTTGCAAAAGGGAGCAATTGAACAGTCTGTCTGCAAGAGGCAGAAGGAGGATGGCACCAGCCTTTGTTTCCCTGTGCCCGCAAGCACCCCGGGACTTCTGCTGTCCCTCACACCAACCTGCTCACGTGGATTTCCAAAAGCCTTCTGATACATCCTCTCACCAAAGGCTATTAAATGATACTGTCATAGAGCAAGAGAGAAGGTCTTTGCACTGCTCGATGACGGATTACAAAAGTAAAGACTGAACAGGAATAAACAGCCAGCTTGCAAAATTGCTGGTGATAGCTGGAGGCTCCAAGGGGACCCATGCAAGGGCTTGGGTTGTTCAGCCTGCACAAGGGCAAAGCATCCAAGTCACAAACCAAAAGCTGCCTGTAAAATGCTACAAAAGGATCTCAGAGTGACAGGGTGAAAAAATTGTGGGTGAAATTCAGTGCTAATAAACACCAAGTAATGCACACATGGGAAAACAATTCATAGCGATGGGCTCCGAACGAGCTCTTACCTCTGCAGAAACAGACCTTGAGTTATTATAGACAGCTCTATTGTAACACCAGGTCAGTATCCAGTGGTAGTTCATAAAATGCAAACTACAAGGAGGCATTTAAAAAAAAATAATAAAAAAATAAAAGAGGAAATAAGAAAACATCATCCTATTGTTTCATTAAACCTCATATTGCACTTCCAGCTTGGGCACTGCGAGAAGTGCTGCTCCCTCCAGCTGAAAGGAAATAAGAACAAGAAATGATTCAAAGGGTGACAAGGAGCAAAGTTACTGAGCAGCTTCCACATGGGGTAGGATTAAATAGATTAAACTCCTCGGTCTGAAAAAGAAGTGATCAAGGGGAATCAAGGAGGCCAATAAAGTCAAAAGCAGGACAGAGGAGGTAACTGGGGGGAACAATTACTGTTTCTCATTACACAAGAACGATGGGGTCTCACATGAAATGATCGTGGCAAGTGCAAAGCAAATGCACAGTTAAACTACAGAACTCCCACTGGCATAAAAGGTTGGGAATCCAAAGAGGGATGAGAGAAATTTATCAAAGAAAAATCCAGGAGCGCAATGATAATACCAATGGCTTAGGAAGCCTCCAAGCCACAGACTCTGGGAAAATATATGAAATTATCACTGTATGCTTACCTTACTCTGTCCCCTAAGCATTCACTCTTCCCTGCCACTGGAGACACGATACTGAGCTAGAAAGAGACTCCTGCACTGACAGTTATTCTCATGGATGCAGAAGTGAGATGTACGAATCAAGAGACAAGGAACCTCCTACATTAGCTTTGCCATTTTGAGAGCCAACAAACAGCTATGATCAGCAAAAATCTTATTTAAAATCTAAACTAAGCATAAAGAGTTACTCCCCCGATATCTACAGTGTTAGAACAATCTGATTTAAGAAAACTAACAAAAATAGTTTGCACCCAAGACTGCAAATTCAAGATGGCCCAATGATGCCCCCAGAACTGGGTTTTTGTTGGGTTTTGTGGGGGGTGGGTTTATTTTGTTTTTTAAAGCAAACTGGAAGAGACAACTGCCAACAACAGATGAATACAAAATTCCATTTGGAAAGTAAAACCAGACTTTCACATATTGAAAAGTCCTCAGGGAGGAGGTGAGCAGCAGAATTTAACTCCTTCAGAACAGGGAAAGCTTTCTCAAGTGGCTGAATGCAAAAAAAATTATGTTCTAGGAACCATCTCTCCTGAGCAAAGAGTAGCTGATTGCTTGGCAAAGGTTGTTCCTCTGGCAGGCAGAGGTGCCAAGGCTATAGGAAATGAAGCAAGGCTAGAGACCATTCCTGTGGTGATTAGAGACCATTCCTGGGGCCATGCGTTCACCTGCTCAACCAGCTGGGCTGCCAGTGGCATCCTGTTTGTGCAGTTAACCAAGCACCTTAATGAGGGGCTAAAGCACTTCCAACAATGACTTCACAAATTACAGGTGTTTTAACACATGCTTGTTTCAAAGATGACCCTGGGACCATGAGACAAAGGGGCATGGGACCATCCCATGTCTTCGCAGGGTAAGGCTGTTTCCTGCATCTGCAGAGATGAATAAAGACAATAGGGAGCAGGATACTTGTGGCCAAAGGACACAGCCACCTGCACTGACCTCAGAGCTCACCAGTGCTGGCCTCTGTCTGCTGTGAGAGCTGGCAGAGATTGCAGCCATTGCACCACAAGGTAGCTGTGCTGGTCAGGCATGGCACCAGGCTCCCCAAGCAGAGGGTGGTCACGCTCCCTGAGCTAGAACTGTGTGCCTGCTGCCAGCCTGCACTCCTCCTGCCCCAGCACTGGCTGTGTGCCTCCCTCTGCACAACACAGCCCCCAAAACAAGGTGATGCCCACAGACCATGCAATCAAAATGTGCTGCCATCCTCCTCAGTCCCTGGCTTCAAACCCTTTAAACCCTGCAGCTTGATTACCCTGAAAGCAGCTTTAGATTTTGAGGGTAAAGCAACAAGACCACTGCTAGTTTTTTTAGGAGCAGCTCTTGGATTTCACTTTTCCAACACTGGCTTTGCACGCAGTGGTTGGAAGGGCCGTGTGGACCCTGAAATCACTGCTGGAACAACACAGAAGCCTGCAGTTGCTTCCTCTGCTGGCGAGCCTGCTTTGCAGGCAATGCTGCACGCGTAGTGCCTGAGCAAGGGTGCCAACTGCTTTGCTGCACCAGCAATGAAGCAATGATTCATGTGTCTACAGGGAGCAGAAGAAACAAAGACCATACATGTCAAGCTGGAAGATGGGAAGAAACAATGCAAAAAAAGCCCAGCCTGCACAAGCAGAAGGAAGCATCTCGTCATCTGTACAACCTACAGCTTGTGCTGATAAGGCTTGAGGTGTCTTCAGAAGCTGAAGAGCAAACCCGGGGTCCATCTCTGCATCTCCCAGCATACATTTAGAGCTGCAAATATTTTGTAAATGTTTCTGCTGAAAGGGACTTTTCTCCCAGTAGGTAAAATCAGCATCTGCTGAGTGGTGACCATTTAACATTCAACCTGCTGCCAATCTACATTCCACAGAGAGACCCGCAGGAGAGACATGGAGCTGTGCCACTTCTAATAACTGTGTGACTGGCACCATGTCAATGCTTTAATGTAGAACGCTACCCTCTGTCACTAAGCAGATCTCTCCTTTCTTTTGGCTAATGGCTTTCACACCCATTGGCAACAATGTCAAGACTGAAGGGGTATGAGCCTGCAGAGCCTTCTGAGATCTGCTTGGCAAAGCTGACTACAGAAATACTGAGACAGGGACTGGGGTGGGGGTAAAAGGAAAGAAGGAAACGATGGTGGTTAATAATCCTGCTCTCATTGCTTTGTTTTTCATCTGTGCTTAGTGTCTTCAGCCATTTGCCACTGTACCTTCCTACTGCAGCAGTACCTGCACCATCCCCTGCTTGCTGTGAACATGACTATGCCAAACCCTCTGCAGCAATCATCAGATCCAGGACAGGGGCCCTCCTGGCTTTATGAACCAGGCTTTCAGCATATCTAAGGGGAAATTTATACCAGGGACATTAAATGCAAGGGCACAAGGCTCAGACATTTTCCTTCTTAATCTCGGCCAGGTATAGAGAATGGTCATAGCAGCTTTGGCAGCTGGCATCCTACCTACAGGGGTGTTTGCTGCAGAGACGGGTGGGCTGCATGGACACGCACACATACCCACCAGGGAGGGGGAAAGCCGTGTACATACAGCCTGTGGCCTTTGGTCCTCAGTCAGAACAGTCAAGATGCCCCCACTGATTTCCTGAACATCTCCCTGCAGATACAGAAAAGTGAGGGCAGGAGGCAGGGAAGGGATGCACGTGTGCTGAGAGCAGCTTCATTTTAAAATGTCTACACAATGCCTCCAGCACGAGGCCCGTGCGGAGGCTGAGGCAGTTCGTATTCTTGCTGTGAAATCCAAATGAACAAGACTGAAAAGAAAAACACAAGCAGTGAGAGGTAGGCAAGCAGCCCTGGCTTCCCCTTGCTTCCTTTCACCCTGTACAGACCCCTCTTAGAGCCAGGCAGGAAAACAGAACAACCACACGAATGGAACAAAACCCACAGACCACCAATCTCAGCCATCTTCGACATAGCCATAATTTCTACTTCATTTTTAGCCAGTGGTGGAAATTAGTCTTTGGGTAGTTGATAAAAATCAACCTGTCTCTGCTGGGTTAGTAGCATGATCTGTGGCCCAGCAACTACTTCTAGTACAATTGATTTTCCTTTTTGGCAACCAATAGGCCAGTCAATAATAATGTTGTTTGAGAAGGATTGAGTCATCAGGGAGAGGAACCCTCCCAGCCATTTATTATGTTTGTATTGTCTCCATTTGAAAAGATTTTTTTCTTCTATTTTTTTAACGAGGACGTGAGTGAAGGTACTACAAGGGGATGGCTACTCCATGTCCCCATCTCCAGGAGCAGGGAAGTGGCTGTCTGCTAGAGATGTGTGGCAGGGGACTGGGAAAGAAGACACCGGGGAGGAAACCACACTCCTCTAGCTACACTAGGTACCTTTTAGGGAAAAAACCCTCATCCAAACAGAAAAATAAACCCAGATAACTCAAAATCACATGCTAACGAGTACAACTTCAGACAGCTGCACAGCCCCACATGAACTGGGACAAGAGACTGATACAATACGGGCACCAAAGGGCAACCAACTCCCTCCACAGGCAGCACAGACACCAGATGCTTTTCACTGAAATTACTGATGTATATGAATGAATGAATAAAATAAAACCCACATACGCTAGCAACAGATTTCCTAAGCTGATGATTTTCAGCTTTGGTTCTCAAGTTTCCTTCTCAAACCCTTGAGGGTCCATGGGTGAGCACGGAGAACTTGCTGACAAGCAGTCAGTACAGTGCAAGTCTCAGTACAGTGATCTGCACCTTTATTAGGAGAGTGAAAGGTCAGCAAATAAAAACTCAAAATCACTTATAGCTTTTTTCATCCCTGTAGTCATAATTGCAGTACAATTCTAGCATGCACAAATGACCACCATAATATTGATAAGCTGATTAACAGAACTGCACAATGATGTAGTTTAAAAATCATAAAATAGTATTTAGAGACAATTTTAACTCGGCTGCTGTACCACATAGATACGTACATAGCCCCTAATTATCCTGTGTCAACTGATTGCAGTTCCACTTACAACTAGCAGTATTTATTTTAAGACTTGTTCACATGGCCAGATAGCCTTGAAAAGCTTTTTCAGAGTAAGTTGATCCACGGCAACCACTCCAGGATAGTTCCCCACACATTCCCAAGGGCATGCCCCAAATGCACAGATTATTACTTTGGAGTAAAGATTACTCACAAAAGGAACTAAGCCCAGCCACAGCAAGTCCAGGAGGTGAGTCTATGGTCTGATGCTCTGATATTACAGACGAGAGATGCCATTTGTCCTTCTCTCTCTCACTGCACAACTTTTACACCACGATGCCCTTCATCTGTCTTAAAACAGCACTACTCATGTGTGTACCTGCAATGCTCCCTGCATAGGACGAGCAATCCTGTGGCACCTCTGCACCAGAGCACAGAATCCTCCTTTCCAGGCTGCCTTCCTTGCCTTGCTCTTGCAGGAGGAGGTCACCAGGCTTAGACCCTGCCCCCAGAGCACTCTTCCACCCAATAGTGCTGAAGCAGTACACCGTGCCTAAAATCCCCCCTAAACCCACTAAAGCAGCTCCTCTGAAAGCTGCTTGAGCAGCACCTCACACCTAGGAGCAGAGCAGAGTTGTGCCATCTCCTCCACGCTGGCAGCACAACTGAGGACAAACAAAGCCTCTGACCAGGCCAGCTTGCTGCTCCTGGCACAGGGAACACTGAGGATGCTGTAGCACAGCATAGGGGAGTGGGAAGCCGGGGTGCAATTCCGCATGGCTTGTGTCCACTGCCTCCTCCTGGCCCCAGAACACCTCCCCCCTTCCATGGTCGGAGAAAACACGGCAAGGAAAAACTCTCCTGTGGAAAAAGGTTGTCATTTGTTGCTCATCCTCTGCAAGGAAAGCTTATTCATGTCTTCATATATTTTAAAGCCAGAAATGGTTATGATAATCACATTGCCGAGCTCCTCTGTAACTGTTACATTATGAATATATTCCCCTTCCTTTCACTTCACCACTCAAATACAAGCCTACCTTTTATGCAAACAGTTCCAGTGGAAGGGGGCTGCTTTCAGACCTAACCCAAGCCCTGGGTATTTCCAGCAGAGCCCCAGAATACCACACCACCCCCCGCTTTGAAATGGCCTCTAGCTCTGAAGATGTAGGTAATTCAATTACCCAAATGCCCCTTTCAGCAAAGCAGAGAAGCCTGTTGCCTTTCTGTATCCCCTTGCCCATGGCAATCGCTTACCACCTCTTTGCAAATATGCTATTAGAGCTAATTATGGACAATCAGAACTCAATGGCTGCAGCCTGTCAGTGACATTAGTGAGCCACCCTTCTGAAACTGCAGTACTGCTGTTTAAAATGAAAAGCCCAGGCACTGGACCACTGCAGTCCAGGAGCGTGTGGTTATTCCCAGAACTGAAGCAGTTTCCAGCATGCTACAGGAACGAGTGGAGCCAGTCGACCTCTCCTCTGTCCCAGGCTGTCTGTTTATCAACAAAGAGCAGTAAGTTGACTCTTGCAGAGCCTCTTGATCCAGAGATTGCAAGTACTTTGGCAACAGATAGTACAGAGATAACTAAAATAAGGCAGCAAAAAGTGAGTACACATTTACAGGCACAGAGAACTGGTACCACTTGGTCTGGGTCTCCTAGCAGAGCATCACCATCACCATCTGCTCAGGGCAGCTAAATCCTTCAGTGCACTCCAAGACAGCCAAGATGGAAGAGCCTTTATTTAAAAGGTAATGGAAGAGAGCATAAATCTGTCGTGCTGTTTGACTAAGTTTTTAGAAGCATACTAAAGCACAGGCAATTTAAAAAAAAATGGTCTATAACATTTCTCTCCTTCACTACCTGCTCATAGACATCATAATCCCTAATTCCCTAATTTAGATTTTATCTCTTATGCTGCCTGCATGCAGGTACTGTTGCACAACTGAACAAAACAGAAAACCACCTGAAGACCTGAGCGGTGGGGTGGGGTTGGCAGAGGCTGGTGGCACGCCAGGCTGGGGCAAAGGTGCTGCATGCAGCCAGCTCTGCAATAACAACTCAAGTCACCTGAGATTCCCTTACACTGGACCACTGTTCCTTACAGCCTGCACATTAACTGGCAGTGCATTTGGTAATGTTGGCTGCAGTGTTTATGGCCTGCTAGGAAGCCAGAATTTTTCCCTCTCCCATTTTCTTCTGGTTGCCCTTAATATTCCTTCTGCTCTTGCTTTGGATGTGAATTCTTACAGGGTAAAGGTCAAGATAATAAAAAAAAAAGAAATAAACATTAGGTCACAAAGTCTTGAAATGTTACTGCAATTTATATATGGCTGAGAGTAAAAATGTGTCTGCCTTCTCTGAGAACACACCTACGTGTGAACAGAGACCTTTATAAAAAATTCTCCTCTATTACCTTGGTGGGGAAAAAGATATTCAAAGATTGATTTTCTTTTTATGGTTATTATTAACCTTTTGTTACGGGCCAAAAATAATCTGGTTAGAAATGTGCAATGCATCAAAAAGAAAAAAAGAGAAGAAGAATTTAACAGAAAATTAATGTGCAGGGATGACTCTCCCTTCAGCCTTTTCTTGTAAGAGTCAGACTTTGCCTCCAAAGAAACGAGACAAACGTCAAAGAGAAGTGACTTTTCAGCCTGCTGCAGTGGTACAGCTTCCCAGACAGAACCATCTGCCTGGCTGCCAGGGCAAAGGGGATGGGCAGGTGTCTGAGCTGGCTCCTCCTGACTTCCCATAGGTAAACAACACGTTACTCACCAGTTCTGACTGAAAGGCGATGGTCTAGTGTGACCGTGGGGCAAGCAAAGCCCCTCATTTGTACTGGCTCCTCTGCCCATCTTCTTTGAAAGGAAAAACACCTATAAAATCCATTACAACCGAAATCCCCGAGGTCCAAGCATGAAAACATGAGTCTCACCAGCTACTGCAGAGCCACGCTTCCTAATACCCGTCCGACCTGCAATTCTGCCCAGGCAAGGGCACCAAAGAGTTTTTTACAACTATTACATGTGTGTGTAAATACCAGCACAGCTATTTGTAGCCTGTGAGCACCACAGCCCTGCTGAGAAGCCTTCAGGTTGCAACTGCGCTTCAGGTCCACCTCTTAGGAATTCCTGAAGCATCCATTACAAGGCTGCTTGGGATCTGAGCAGTAAGAGCTCTCAGATTTGTCAGCAGAGGTGTATCTATGTCCAACCCGGGCGGGAGAGCAAAGCCAACAAGGGCCACGCTGGTAAAGAGCAGTCAGTCATCATTTGACAGAAATATGTTGGACAATTATTTCCGAACGCGATCACATTTACACGGGTCAGCCCTTAATTACAACGAGCTGACAAAACCAGGAGCATTGACTCATGAGCACAGGCAGGCTCAAGCTGGCTGGCTGGAATGAACCACTTGCACAGCAGCTGTGGAACCAGCACAGTTCACAGCCTGGTATATTTTATTAAAGTACCCTAAAACTGCTGCTGGTTAAGCTCAGACACGTGGGCTGCAACCTGCACTGGCTAAAAACCTGCTTCATATTCAGTTAAGCCAACTTGTGCTAGAAATGGTGGCCCCCAAGGGAGCAAGTGAGGTGGCTATGTGGGGATAGGGATGGCAGAAGCTATTTGACTGTGCCCTCAGTCAGCACTGAGGTCCTCCTGTAGCTGTCACGTGCCCACCATGCCGTGACCTGGAGCATCACCTATCCCTGCAGCATGCTCTACCAGAAACAGGCATTTATCCCATGCTTTTCTGTTGGGCAAAGTGGGATTCTCTTTCCATCAGTCCATGAAGTTCTGCTGAGAGTGTAGTGTTGCAAAAAATACAGTGAAGAATACCCTTTATGTAGGAAGCTACCGAACACCTGTACACAGGAAATGCCTCTTGCCATCAGTACCATGGCACTGGAAGCCACAGCCAGGTGATCAAACAACTTTACAGCAGGGAGAAGTTTCAGTGGGAACTGAAAAAGGCCCCTTATGACTATGTATCTCATGCAACCAAGTTCTTTTACTTTTCCCATATTATCTTTTGGATTTTCTTCTTTGTGATGTGCCCTGAGAGAGCTTGCTATGGAGTTCTGGAAGAATTCAGGACCAGTATAGGTTGGGGTCTGACCTGCTGGAGAGTAGAGAAGGAGAAAGGGACCTGGGGGTCCTGGGAGACAGAAGGATGGCCCTGAGCCAGCAATGTGCCCTGGTGGCCAAGAAGGCCAATGGCATCCTGGGGTGTGTTAGAAGGGGTGTGGTTAGTAGGTCAAGAGAGGTTCTCCTGCCCCTCTATTCTGCCTTGGTGAGGCCACATCTGGAGTCCTGTGTCCAGTTCTGGGCCCCTCAGTTCAAGGGCAGAGAACTCCTTGAAAGAGTCCAGCACAGAGCCACAAATGTGATTAAGGGAGTGGAACATCTCCCTTGTGAGGAAAGGCTGAGGGAGCTGGGGCTCTTTAGCTTGGAGAAGAAGAGACTGAGGGGTGACCTCATGAATGTTTATCAATATGTAAAGGGTGAGGGTCAGGAGGATGGAGCCAGGCTCTTCTCAGGGATGGCCAGTGATAGGACAAGGGGGAACAGGTACAAGGTGGAACACAGGAGGTTCCAGGTGAACACAAGGAAGAACTTTGTCACTGTCAGAGTGCCAGAGCACTGGACCAGGCTGCCCAGAGAGGCTGTGGAGTCTCCTTCTCTGGAGACATTCAAACCCTGACTGGATGCATCCCTGTGTGCCCTGCTCTGGGTGACCCTGCTCTGGCAAGGGGGTTGGACTGGATGATCTTTCAAGGTCCGTTCCAACCCCTGACAGTCTGTGATTCTGTGAACTCAGTTTCATGCAAATCATTTGGTCAAGAGGCTATGGTACCACATCAATCAAATTCACCTTCTTATTCCTTTCTTACCTGGCTGTTAACATCGGCCGTGTGCTGTAACAGCACCGAAACCAGCTCCTTGTGTCCTCTGTCACATGCCCAGTGGAGCAGAGCCCGGCCCTGCAACATCCAGGAGAAAATTAACAAAGCCAGACAAAAAAAAGCACAGAGAACCTGAGTCTTGCTATTAAGCATTGAGCATCAATAACAAAATCAACACAGACTTTTTACAAAAGCTGCACTAACATTAACATGTTGCTCCTAATTTGGCCCTACAGAATAATGCTAGAAATGTTAAAAGTAACACATAGTTCAATTTTTCATTAATTTCGCATCAAACCCACCAGCCAGCACAAAATTTAGAGGGGAAAAGCAGCAAAGCACAGAAGGCAGGAGCCATGACACGATTTGTTTTCCCATGTAGATTTGGGATGGACACCTCTGACATTTCTGGGAGCAATGACTTGCACAGGAAGGGTCAGATTATTCAATGCTGCCTGAGCCACCTGGACACCAAGTCCCCAAAAGCTCATTTTCCTCTGGTAAGTCTGGAACCTTTTGTTTACCATGTACCCTTAGTAAATTACTGACTGCTAGCATCAGTCTCTCCTGATTTAGGATGGCACGTGGCACACTTGCAGGGGATTCCTTGGAAATCACCCTGCAGATAACCAAGAACTCACCCCCCAAGCTGCGACACCGTCAGACCGACCTGTGTTTCCCAGTATGCTACACAAAACAGTCACAGACCTCCACAGGCAAACTCAGTTAAATCAGCCCACGCCTGGTTATAAATCTCCCGATAGAGCAGTGGGGAACAAGATGAGCAACTCATTTATCTGCTAATGGGAGCTGTGAGCCAAATTTCCAGGCCACGGTGCCAAAACAGCAGGAGGGGCAGAAGACACCTGCAACCAAAGCTCACGCTGCTTCTGCTGGCTGTTCTTGGGGAGGGCAGCAGAGGTAGAAGAGGAGTTTGAGCAAGGAAATGCCATCTCAGACACCAGGCATTAAGCTTTTTAACACACTTTTTGACCCAGCAAGTAATTAATTTTTGAAACACATAATTTTAATGCTACACTAATTAACCTCGGATTGGAATGAAATTCCTGCCGATGGCTTTCTATGGAAGCAGTGATGACTTCCACGGGCCATTTAATGATTAATGTTCTTGCACTCAACACCACTATCAAAGTCTAAAAGGGGGAAAGAGTACAATTTAAAACAATTGGTAAACATGGAAAGATCTTTAATTCACGCTTAGCATCCTTAACTCACCTCTGGAGTGGTAGTTTATTAAGACTTGGGAATTCAGTTGGACAAACACCAACTTTTTTGTGCTACAGATGTTTGTTTCAAAAGAAAGCAGCACTGCAATATGCACAGTAAATACTTCAACAGATGATTTCAGTTTCTTTATATGTATGTGTAGAAGAATAATATTGTAATTATAGAATCACAGAAGTGTAATTATTGTGCAATTACATGACAAAATAAAGGCATTTCTATCCTTATATCAAAATTTACATGAACAGATGTAATGTATTGGCTTGCATTTGTCTCTGGACAAGCAGAATCACGTTTGATTGGTGCTGAACTTGGCTGTCCTGGTTTGAAAGCATCAGTATGGTAATTCTTGGTACCAACCTAAGAGGGCCCAGGACACCTCCCTCTGCTGCCTGTGCTGGAGCAATGGCAATGGGGGGAGCAGCTGTGTCTGTGGGGAGGAGAAGATGGGTTGTGTGACCCAAATGGACCCATCACAGCGCTCCTCCCCATGGTGCTCAGTATAAAATGGCTCCTCAGAGAGCCCCCTCCTAGCTCCTGGGGCTGCTGTGCTGCAGGACTGGGATTGCCTCTTGCCATCCCTCCCTACACTGCTGGTGTTCCTGCAGTCTGTTTTCTTGCTGGAGAAGAACATCGTGGTCTAAGGTTGCCTTCCCCGTCCTCCTCGAGTAGGACTGGTGCAGCTGCTCTGAGGTTCTTGTGGACTGTTGTGAGGGACCCTGGGCCCAGGGACCCCCATCCGCTGCTGAGTCCAGTTTGGGACTTTTCAGGTCTGGACATAATTGCTATCTGGGAAGTGCAGGCTCCATATCTGCATTTCCATTTCCACATCTGAATATATTTACGGCTTTGCATATCATTCACCATCTTTATTATTATTATTTTCTGTTTCATTAAAACTGTTCTAGGTTGTTTTTTTCAGCCTCAAAGTCTCTCTCCCTTATTCCCCTGTCATCTTCCCTTGGGAGGGTGGTGGAGGATAACAGAGAGCATCTGTCACCCCATTATTGGCCAAACCTGTGACAGCTCAGGGGTACTACAACACGGTGCAACCAGTCCCTTCCCGTGACACTGGAAGGCTGGTTGGCCTGCAATGTTGCCTTTTGAAGAGAATAAACTGGAGCCTGATCATCTATAGTGATTAAAAATCTCCTTGTGCCATTTGTAGGAGTATGGATTTCAAATCTTGGGCCAGTTCCACTTTGGGTAATTACACTCTGCTTACCTATATATTTTCTCTGCAATTCTAAATGGATACAATATTTTCCAATTAGTGCCTTAAATGGCTCTGCATTGTAATTGTGCACTATTAAAAAGCCAACATGTTCCACCCAAGAAATGTCTGCACCCTTGCAGCATGCTGTGCCCTAAACACCAGCTGTAAGAGACTTTGGAGACCACCTGTGCAAGAGCACAACATTTGATACGGAAATAAAAATACCCGCAGAAGAATCTCACCCTGCTCATTGTAAAAGCTTTACTAAGAAACTTGTATTTAAAACAAAATAATATTCACTGCTATTTGCATAGTATCAGGCAAATTAAAACACTCAGGAGCTCTAGTTACATATACATCTAGAAAGACTTTAAGTTTACCTTAAAACAAACCTTGGTGATAAGACAAATGTAAGCTGAACATACAATCCAACTTGTAGCATAGCTTGGGTATCACCTATGCATGATGAAAAACTCTTTAGTCTGCACAGCTGCTGCTTTGTATCAGCATGTAATGCGTTTGTGTGTTTAAATAACATGGCAAAAACCTTAACAGCCACAGACTGAGCTTTCCCAAAACATTTGCCACGTGAGTCTTTCCTCAATGGTGAGAGACTCAGAGCTACACCAATGATTGCACCTAGGAAAGCACTACAGTAGCGTGGTCTTGACTGAACACAATCAAACATCAAGGCACTCCTCCATGCAATCCAAACACACAACAGTTGTTGCAGAAGTTACCTGAGAGGATGCATTTTCCCCAGCCTTTGAAGTATTTAATAAAAAAAAGCATAAAAATAGCCCCAGTGCACTAACCCTGCCTCTTAAATCTTCCGTGCTCTGCTTGGATAACCGCTGCCAGCTTGGCCAGCTTCTGCAGCGGTTTCTCAAGCCAACAGCACATCAATTTTGCTCAGTTCCAAGTCACAGGCTGTTCACAAACAAAGCACAGGACAGGGATTTGTCCCAGATAGACCGAGTCTCAGCAGACAAACGGATGGGAATGATTTTCACATCAATTAGCCGGTGCAGAGAAAGAGGAGAACAAAGCCAAGCTGAATGGATGCGCTACAACATTCAGCTATACTTCTAGGCATGGTGTCTGCAGCTGTAATGGCTGTACAGCAATGAGAGGCACTCTGACTTGTGGCAAGTGTTTTATTACCTGTAATTAAGAAGAGATACATATATATATATACATATAGAGAGAGAGAATGGCTGCAGCCCCCATGACAGCACAAACAGTGAACGGAAGGGCCATTGCTGCAATTACACAGGTAAACCTCAGATCTCATTTGGAAGTCAATCACTTTCAGAGCTCTGAAACATTTGGGGAAGTTTTTCTAATGGGAGTAAGCCTGCTCATCCAGAAGCATGCGATCCTTCTTCAAAGCCATTTTCTCCCTCCCCGTCCTTCCCTTGGCAAGCTGGCACCAATTTGGCACTCGCCATCTCAAAAGCACGAGGATCAGGGACTCAGAGAGCATCATTTCAGATGCCTTTCATTAAAGTTTTGGCAAGAGCTTGAACACTGCACACAGGTAGCGTGTTTGCTTGCTGGGATTTCTCCAACAATGATAAATAAATAAATCTCTATCTACAACCTCCACAGCCCTCGGCACAAATTACAAAAGCAACTCATCTATGCCTTTGAGCAGTTCCTGGTTTGTTAAAAAGTTGAAGAAATATTGTTGTCAAAAGGGCCCTGAGCAATCCACACTCCCAGGCTGTGCCTGCGGCGGCTTTGCAGCCACAGTCCATTCCTTATTTCATTAGTCCTGCTGACATATATAAGAGAAACGGGTTGTTCGAGTCTCTGCTACTGCTTCTAAGTGAATGCAAGCTATTCTGTTGAACTCTGGGCAATTTAGATAGAGTAAATGGAAGCCTGTACATGATTACTGTCATTAGATTCTTTGTTTAATTCTAGATTGAAGTTTATTATATCCAAACTGTTAGCACATATACTGGCCTGGATGCTGCACACCAAGATCTTTTATTTCTCATGAGGAGAAGACCACTTACGCTCTGAAAGTTGCCAAGTGCATCTATCTAAACTATCACCCTTCCTGAAATCCCTTTGCTTCAGTAAGTTGGCTTGCCCCCATTTTACGTTTTTATTCTCAATTCTTTTCTCCTTTCGCTAATTTATTTCAGGTTTGCACAAAACCAGGGGATACAATTAAGTGCAGCACCAACACATCACACAGAAGTCACATCTAAACACCTTCCAGCCTCGTCAAGCTTTTATTGTGCAAGGAAAGGCTTAGCTGAGCAGCTCTGCAGTTTAGCACAAGACTCTTTTGAGCTTCAGTAGATTTTGTCTTATAACAAGTTAACTCTTTGTACAGATCCCTGCTGCCATTTTAAATTTATATGCTTTTAAATCAAAGGATTGACAGCGTGAGTTATGCTCAGAGGGCTAGAAGAGGCAGCTTTTGGAGATGGCAGGATGTATTTATACAGTAACACTAAAATAGTTAATAGAAATGATAAAATTATGCTTGCATACACTTTACCAAAAGCTCGGTCTCTGTTATTTCTAGTCTAAAATGGGTTCTAAAACTTCAATCAACCTGCACGATATTGGAAAATAAGCTGCCCTCCAGACTGCAAAGAAGACGTTTGGATACCAAACACCACTGGAAAGGATTTCAGCTCCTTAACATAACATGAACCAAATATTTCTTTCAGATTTTTCTTTTTGATATGCTATTTTTTTTTTTTGGACCATGTAGAGTCAAGTCGAAGGAAGCCAGCACAAAAAAAATTATAAATGGTTCTTGCTTCCATACTTGAGCATTTGCTGGGGTAAGCCAGAATCACCAGGGCGGTGAGAATTTCATCTATGGGGGAATTCTCCCATGAGCCCTTCCCAGGCAGGCTTTTCAGCTCCTGGCTGTGCTGAGCAATTCCCTGCTCTGCAGCAGCCATGTGCTAATACCCATTAGTTCAGAACTAGGTCTTCTCTTACATCAGAGAGTTGTGGAGAATGCCCAATGAGGATAGCACCCAGCAATTTGCAGACCTGGCTACGAACATTTATGTTGCTACAGCACAAAAATATTTCAGCCATCCTTCATTAAATATTTTGATTTTTTTTTAAAACAGATAATTTCTCTGGCTGAAAACAAGCACATTTGTTGTTTGAACACAAAAGGAGGTACAAGCTTCTGGAACACTGCTAACTACGAAAGAGCATCTTGCCAGTGGAGATGAAGCAATGCTAACATGCTGCGACTTATTGCAAGCGTACGGTCCCAAAAATAGCTTTTATTAACAAAGGGACTCCAGCCATGTTCTGTGGGACTGCCCTGGACATTTACTTCTGCAACCTGTGCTCAGCAGGAGGAGGGATGGAGCTCAGTAATGGCGCTGTTGCAGCGACTGTGTGGCACATGACAGTTTCAGTTCATTGAATTTATGATGTGAAATTCCAACCCTGATCGTGAACACCCTCCCTTCTCTCCTCTGAAAATTAATTCACATGAATTCCTGATTAATAATAAAAGGACCTGCCATCAGCATTCAGAGCCCCAGCCGGGGCTGTCATGGCTCAGAGGGCAGAAATCTGCTTAGAGCTGCAGGAGAACCCAACTGAATTTGTGGCGTCTCAGTCTATGAATGTGTAAGCACTTCATCTGTTCACCCAAACACAATGTGCTGGAAAGCAGCGGGCAGGAGGAGCTGCACATCCACCGGGCCACGAGCAGGGCTAGGTGGCAGCATGCAAGCGTGGAAAACCAGGCAATAGAGCTGGTACCGTGACATCTCCTGGAGGGCAAGCAGGAAACTGTACCAGGTGCTTACCAAGAAAATGATCAAGTCAATTCACAATTTTAGATGCTTATCTTTTTCTGGAGGTTTCTTGCAATGCCTGTATTATCTCCCTATGGGGAAAGAGCGATTTGAGTCTGAGGAGCAGAGAAAAATTGGACAATGTCATTGTTTTTGTGAAGCTGGAAAGCCAATGTCACTCATTTGTGTTCTACGTGGGAATGATGAGAAGCTGGTGGCATGGCAGAAATCCTGCTTCACCCGTGAACAGCATTCATCAGTCAAAAAAGCCATTTCCCTAACCTCCTACTCCTGTTAGACCACATTTAGTGCTCAAGGTGGGGAAAGGGGGTATTCAAAAGATCTTATTCTGCAAGCGGCTGCTGGCATTGCTGATGATAAAGTAAATTTCTGATATGCCACAGCATCACAGTTAGCACATCCACACTACCAGAAATCCAGCAGAAGGCTGTTTTCAAACAGATTATCCCTGTCTCAATAACCAAGTGTTTGTCCAACTGTTGTAGTACCTTGTCGTAACAATCCTAATCAGGGAATTTTGAAAAGGAGCAGCACTGAATGAATACACCAAACAGTTAAAAGATTGATGGATTTCTGTTTTTCTCCATACCTCCTCATCTGTGACATTCACATCCACTTTTTTTGATCGAATGGCTTTGGTTACGTAGTCAATGTTGTTTTCTCTGCAGTAATCAAAGATGTTCTTGTCCTCTTCCCTATTCAGGAAACAAAAGCAGAAGAAGCACCGTGTTACTGCACAACACAAAGGCCACATGCACATTGTATGCTCTAACTTTGCTACAGACACTTCAATAGCATCACTGGACTGAAACAGAGGCCTAGGACTGCACGTGCAGAATAATATGATTTCTTTTCCAAGGCAAGAGACATAAGATCCTGCTTCCTAGAAAACAAAGGTTGTTTTTAACAATATTACGTGAGGGCAAAAGTCAGCTTACTCCTGTGAACTGGAAATCTATAGAGTTACCTAGCACAAACCACATTCAAGTTCTGATCTAAAACACTGCAATCCCACAGAAGATAAAAGTCTTAAGTTCTTCTTCTTCCTGCTATACAAACTTGTAACAGCCACGCTGGGTCAGGACAGCCCGAGGAGAATGGATGCCCAGTGCTAAAAGGCAACAGTGCTCCTCCCATTCCTGCACTGCTCTTGAACCTCACAGGCTGAAGAATGTCATAGCAAGGAAAAGTTAAACCTAAGCATTATTTGCATTTGAGCAATGGGTTACAAAGAAAAAGTGATGCTCTTTGACTTGTAGTCTCAGCAAAAATGAGAATACCAGTGTCACCAAGACCATGTCCATTCAGGACATGATATAACTTTGACTTCCAGTCTTATTATTACACACCTGGCTTACTAAGCTGCACTCTATTCTTCAGACATCAAGCACCTGTTTCCTTCCTGAGAGCCAGCAAAAGGTGGGAAAAAAGTGCTCAGCTCAGCTCCTGCAGTAAAGTGCTGCCTTCTCCAAAGAAATCCTCTGACCTCTCTCACGTGCTCTTTCAGTAGCACCATTCTCCTGCATGTTACCCCTCTTTGTACATAAGTGGTCCTTCCTCATAGCCAACTTGCACCTTTCTAGCAAAGAGATGGGTGCTGCACAGGACTTCACACTCCATGTGTAGGCCCAGGAGCATTACAGAAGTCTTCCACTTTCTTAACCAGGCTCTCATGAACTCAGTTGCTGGAGGTCTTGTCTGTACACTACACAAGCTACTGGGAAGTATATCCCTGCACGCTTTAGATGCAATTACTTTGCAAACTGGGGGGAAAAAAAAAGTGTCATGGCAGGATTAGAAAAGGTAAAAGCTTATATTGCCCAAGATGGAGCTTGACAGATTCATGATGGAGGTTATGAGCCATGCCTGCCCCCACTAACAAGGGCTGATTTGATATGCTGGGAAGTCCCTCTAGTCCTGCCTTGTTAGCCCAACCTCTCAAGCACACCCTTGGCTGCTGAAAGCAGCCTTTTAGGTGAAGCTGCTATTCAGGCAACACTGTGCAGCAACTTGGCTCCAGCATGTTCCCACTGCACTTATTACAGATCACCTTCTTCCCTAATGCCAAAGCAGAGCCCAGCCTATCCCCACTAGGGAAGTCCACAGCCATCCCCAGTTACTCCTGGATGATCTTCTGTGTCGTAACCATGAGCTCAGGCTGTGCCCTCCATCCCTGGCACATGTCAGCAATGCCAGCCTGGGTGTTGGTGTTTCCACGTGCTGCAGAGCCCGGGCAGCTCAGCCCTGACTGTGCTCCACAGGGAGGCTGCAGGGTCTGCACGTGAGCACTGATGTACCAAAATCAGGTGAGCTTCCTGCCACACTCAAGACTCTGAGTCTCCCTGAGGATATTTTTGTCTGTAAGAGGGAAATGACCTGACGCAGCTCTCTGGATATGATTTAGCTTTTCTGGAATAACCACCTCTGCAAACGCTCAATATAACCCCCTTCCAAAAAACCACTTTTCTCTCACAAGTCCCCACAATGGAATTAATCCAGAATAGCCATTTCCCCACCTGAAGATAAGGCCTTGGGAAAATTCATCTTTCTACTCTGCATTTATTTCTCAAGCTTTAAACCATTCCTCTGCCCTTGGTGCCCTCTTAAAAAAATAAATTAGCATATATTATATCCAACTCTTCTATAAATATTAACAAAGAGAAATGAGTGCTTTCCTGAATAGATTGGAGGGAAGACCACACAGTTGAAATCAAGACATTTTACCTGCAAACAAAGCAGTCACATGAAGCTGCACTCCAGACACAATTTGATCAGGTTGCATGGCAAAACCAGGAAAGGAAACTGAGATAAGAGCTCTGAGGAGTTAAAATCAGATTTTTGGAGGGACCAATACTAGGGGAAAAGCTGTTATTTGCTGACTTTGTATTCAAAACCACACAGGACAAAGTAGAAACATAGCTTGAAAACCTTGCAACTCTTTTTTTTACCCCCTTTATTTCACGTGTGCATGTATACATACTGAATAATCCCTCCATAGCAGCTACCAGAAACCAAAAAGGATGCAGTGTTTTTATCAGACAGGTTCCTAGCAGAAGTTTGGTAAGAGTCAGCAGAAAGGCCCAGAAACTGCTAGAAACAGTCTAAAACCAGGCAGAAGCACATCAGAAATACAGAAATGACACTGGAAAGACATTGCTCAGATGTTATGGCAGGTGAAACCCACAGCATTTCTAGCAGTATTTTCAGAAAAAATCTCAATTTAAGTAAACATACAGTATTTAAGACATCTTCAGATGGGAAAGACCACGAAACTCAACCAACTGGAGGTGTGCACTATTATTTAAAACCTGTAGCTAGCAGGAAGACTTGGATACAGTTTTATTCCCATGTCAGACTGTGTGATATACAGCACCAGCTCTTTCTCCTGAGCTAAAATGGAAGTCAGCGACCACCTGACTCTCAGTGAAGGCAGTGAATGTGTTTATTCCCCGAGGATGGCCAGAAGTTCCCTCTTCTCCCAAAACAACATTCAACCCCCAAAGCTGTTTTCTTCTGCTCTCCCCCATCCTCAGTAGAAGGGTTTATCTTCTGCCAAAACAATGTTCAACCCCTAAAACGATTTCCTTCTGCTCTTCCCCATCCCCAGCAAGATGTTCTAGCCCCGATTTAACGTCGAGCTGAAGCATATCCGTTGCCTGTAGGTAACACATGGGTAGCTTTCTCCATCCTTGAATAAAAGGAAGTGGGAGGAGTTAAACCAAGCCATCTCTTCCCAAGCTTGGAAGGCTCTACAAGCTTTCTCCATAAGCTCTCCAAAACACATGTGTTGAGCCAACAGCTTTTAAAAGCTCATGGAAAAGGTCTGCTGCTGGTTAATGAGGCTTCACTACATCCTTACCTGAAGTGCTGTAAACCTCCGTGCTTTCTAGACAGCCACCAAGAGAAAAGGGCACAGAAGAGACTGAAATTCTACTCTTGTGCAGAGAGCATCCTCCAGGCGTGCCCCGTCCCCTTCTTCCCCTCTCGCAGGTCACCTCCAGCACAAAGCTCTGGGCAGAGGGCTGTCATCGGGTGGCTACTTTGGGCATCCTTTCCTTTTCCTGGGGCTGGTCCGAGCCCTGTCCCAGCAGACCCACTGTGGAGCGGCCCCGGGTGCCGCTAACAGGTGGCTTCTCCTGTCTGCTTGGCACGGGGCTGCGGAGCGAGCGGGAGCGCAGCGGAGCGGAGCAGGCGGCGCGCGGGGAGCCGAGAGACACTCACAACACTTACTGTTTATGTCAAGGCCCTGGGCCCCCAAGGGACCCATTTTCACATAATCTATAATTATCTCTTCGCTTTAATCGCCTCGTCACTTCTGAGGCTCTCCTGGGCACAGGAAGAGGAAAAGCTCATTAACTGAACCTTTTCTCCTCTCTCCAGCCACCCATAGCTTTTAATTGCTTGGTGTTGTTATTATCTATCAGTGCAACTGGGATCATTTTCATAAGAAAGGGTGGTGGGAGGGAGGGAGGCAGGAGCGGGTCCCCGAGGTATGCACCACAGACAAACCTTTGCTTTCTCAATTATTTATGCCAGCTGAGGTTTTACAAGCTGAATAAATCCATAACTCAGGTTTATTTTGAGCCGGCAGGCTGTCCCGGGGGAAGCGTTGCCCACTTGCCGGCACGCTCGCGCGCGGTCCCCAGGGAGCAGCCGGGACATGGCAAGACATGTGTCAGCCAACTCCCCACCCGCTGCTGCACACGCCCAGGCAGATCCACAGCAGCACCAGAGCCCTGAACATCCCAACCAGGATGAGCTCTCCCAAGGGGAAGCCAGGCTAGAGCCAAGCCGCCCCTTTGCACAACAAAGCGAAGCCCCAAGGGTCACCGCTCCAGGGACAATAAAACAGGGGGAAGCAATAAACTTGGCAATCATCTTGAAGCCAGGGACTTGCCTGCTGAACATCACCGTTTTTAAATAACACTGACCTGGAAAAAAAATCCAAAACAACACAAAACCCAACTGGAAGCCCAGCTGCCTGGCCCTGCAGGTGCTCTGTTTGAGATGTACCATGGCTGAGCACACTGCTTGGGCTCCACAGAGCCAGGACAGCTCCTCCAGAGGGACTGCAGAGCCCGGTGTTTGTGTGAGCAGCAGACATCTGCGGCGCAGCCACCCCAACGCCCACACAAGCCTGTAATTCCCAGCACGGTGAGAGTGTCAGCTCCCGTACCGCTGCAGCTATCCCCAGCATTCCCAACAGCAGGGCTGGAAGGGGAGAACAAAACCCCAGCCATGCTCCGGAGTGCCGGGCTCGTCTCAAAAGCCGCTGCCGCTCCGAAGCGATGGATGCTGGAAGCAGCTCTTTAAAATTCAGCAGCCTTTGTGCCTGACCACACGCAGCGACCTCTGGTATTTTCTGCCAAAACAGTTCATTTGTCTCGCACAACAACTAATCAATTCCCGGGGCCATCCATCACGGGGGCTCACGCGGGCCGGCCTGGCAGCGGGGCCAGATGGCGGCTGCGTTAGTGGGATTAATCCCATTCTGATAGATTACATGGCACCAGGCAGGCTCCCAAATGCCAGGGGTGCCCGCTCCACACCCCCATCCTCAACGGAGCCCCACTTGCCACGGGGGTCGCTCCCAAGTGTTACAGGAAAGGGTGGAAGTTTCTACCAGAAAAGGGCTTCTCCAGCATCCCTGGGGATGGCAGTGGTGGGAGGTGTAGCTCAGGGAAGCCTCCATGCTGACCGGCGATGCCATCCCCATCCCAGCACACCAAGGCCATGTGGAAGCTCCTCCAGTGGAAGGGGAAAGGGACACAGACATTTGGCAACATCACTTCACGTTCTCCACCTGCCAAGTCAACGCTTTCGTTCGCTGGAAACCCTTATAAACTGCCTCCCCCTCACCCCCACTTTAAAAAAACACTTTGAAGTTGAATTCCCAATGCTAGGGTATTTTTGGCATCTCCCTCAGTTTGTGTCTTGGAGCAGATTTATACCGGTGACACATCAGTCAACCTCATCTCCCCGCTCATTTCCCAGGTTTGTGAAACTGTAATTATAGCTATTTGATCATGAAAGAGCTCAACTACTGCTGCTTTTGTTCTGGTAATAAGACCAGAAAGAGAGACATAAAGCTTGATGCAGCAGTAAAAACAATCCACACTGCACCCAGCCTGAAATCACGGATCATTTCCAAATCCTTCCTGCCAGGGAAACCTCCAAGTCCCATCATCAGTCACCAGCACGCGTTATTTTTATGTAATGCCCAGAGTGAGATAAGTGATTTGCAGAGAAACACAGAGGCAGAGCACTATGCTAATACATTCTGCAACTGCTCCCCATTAGTCACTGGGGGTACTCGAGCTCTTTATTGCCAGCGTTTATTAATGACTCCTAATTGATGACCAGCGCCCAGCACCCCAAAGTAAATAACTGCTACGCCTCATTAGCTCCAGAGACCTTCTCCTGATTTGAGGATTGATCTATGAACACACAAATTGCACTGATTTAACCAAATCTTTCTAAATTGATTTAATTAGATCAGTAACCTGTTTCTGTGGATGCTCTTGGATTTATTTGGAACCAGTGCAATGCACTTCTGTGAGCCAAACGGGCCATTTTTCTATCTTGTTCCCAAAGCAGAAACATTTGAGATAATTAGTGATAAGGCAAAAATCAGCCCTGGCACCATCCCAGTTCCTCCTGTTTCTGCTCCACCTGACTTGAGGATTAGAGTATGGTAACTCCACTTTCTCCGACACTTACAGATTTGCACCCTAAACCCCAAGCATTTCATTCCACAAAAGGAATGCAAACATTATTGATGCATAATGTTGGACACTCATGAAAGCCATTGCTGATTTACTTGGTAATTTACTGCTGCTGATAAACCGGTGGTTTATGCTATTTAAAACAAGATCTCTCATCTTCCTATTCCACAGCAGCAGCTTGGAGGAGGTTAATAATTTGTTAAAATGTTTAAAAGCTTCTGGTAAGGATAAAATAAGCAAACCTGCTTAGGTGAACCTTCAAAACTCTGCACTTGCATTCTTGTCTATCTGCTGGTACAAGGCGAGGTCGTGAGGATGCCGGGCTCCAGATAAATTAGACAGCCTTTTCCTGCCTTCGCATCAGCGGAATCCGAAAGGGCATATGGTAGGAGGTCTTTGGCAGAGTAATGCCTGCTGAGAAATTGCTTTCAGCAGTCTGTCAGAACCCAGGGCTGATGAGGACTCGAGTTTTAGTTTTTAGTACACAAAATACGATTTATTTTTTTTTTGCTTACTCTGGGCTTCCTTAGTATGACCCTCTAGCTAGAAAATATTTATCCTATCAACAGCCCTGAGAAAAAGCGGTTTGATTTATACTCCGATTTTTGCAAGCTTGTTGTAAAGCTTCAGTAAGGCCCTTCATAGACAACTGAGTCAATAAATTACGCTGCAAAGTTTCTCAGATCTGAGGTTTTGAGGTAGCGTACACAGGGTCTAGGACAAGTGGGCACTGGACACTTCTACACCACCAACTCACCACCAGGACAACTGCACGCTGACACCATGAACAGAACCACCTTCAGCACCATCAACAGAACCTTGGGGAGCAGACGGCTCTGACCACAGTGCTCCAATTTTTGCAAGGAAACTGTGTATATATAGAGTTCAAGTGTATGAGTCACGTAATTTGTAACAAAAAAATAACGAGATAAAGGCAACCCAATCAAATGTGATAAACAAAAAAAGAAAAGCTGAAGCTAGGTGAGATGTGGCACTTGCTGACTTCCCACCTTGCGACTGAAGACACTGATGCCTGCGACCCAAACTATGCTAATGGACCACGTGAGTTTCCATTCTGCCAGCAGTCAGGAGACTTCATTTAACTTGCTTTCAGCAGGATCACCTTATTTCAGCTGTGTCAGAGACCAATTTTGCCTACAGCCCCATTTTGTAAGGACTACAGCTATGCTATACTAAACACACAGCACACATGTTCCTCATGGTAATGTTTGGAAAAATGCATTCAGAGCTGTACTTACTTTCAAGTCCTGCACAAGCCATATTCTCATGGAAATAAAAACAGAAATACAACAAGAAGATTTAAACTAGTCAAGCCAATCAGAGCAAACTGTTTCCCTGTATATCGTGCTGTATTTCATAACCAAGAAGGGGCAGAGGCAGGACTTGGGATAGCCAAGACCCTGAAAGCACTGTAGGACTAAGCATAGCTCCTACTTAGAACCCAACACCGGGCAGCACTGAAGTATTCCACTCCTAAAAGAGCTTGAACAGGATTTAAAGCACAAGGTTAAACTATGAGTTCAAGGATGCTGGCTAAGACCTACACTGCCATAGCAGGGAAGAAAAAGGAGCTTGTGGCTAGCAGAAGTGCTATTCCTCAAACAGCATGTTCAACCAAGGTCACACCTGGCTGCGTTGGCTCTCTATGCAAGGCAGAGCAGGCTACTCCTGGCCAACTGTTCCATCTCGCTATAAGCGGATGGCAACACCGAGGGAAGTGCCTGCACTACTGCTGAGCACAAAACTGCCACCCTGTTTGCTTGCACAGAACAGCCCTGTCAATTTCTCCCTCAGCTCCCTGCAAAGGACTTGGGAGTCACCCGCTCAAGATTTATTTTTCATTAGTTTGTGACAACAAGTCAAAGAAATGCTGTGTTAGAGCTTTAACACTCCAGGAAAGTTTTCAGCAAGCTTGGGAGGCTGTGTGTAGAGAAATCAGTGTTTATCTTTTAATTTCCTGGGACTAAAATGATGCAAGACATTCAGTAAAACAAATGGGATCACATACACATAAATGGGTGACTGCAACATGACAGCAAACACTACTCAAAAATGTAGCCTTCCCCAACTGTTCATTTTAACTAAAAATACAATTCTGTACTCCAAAAGATCCTCCAGGCAATCACTTAGGTATTGGAGTTAATATTATCCCCATGATTAGTAGTCTGGAACAGTAAAAACCCAACCAAACAAAAAACCCAGCTGTCCTTATTCAGTAGCTAATGTCACTTGCTGCTTGCACCTTGACAGTTTTTAAATAGCAGCCATTCTAGTTCAGTAAATGCATTTCTGCTATGCTGGCTGCGGAAGCTAGAAAAAATTAATTTGATATAAGGTACAAACTCTCCCTGAAGGCAAACATTGTCCAACATTAAAACCGTCATTGAACAATCCTTAATGAATGTATTAGTAAAGAAATAACTATTTGAAAAAGGTGAAGGTAGCATCTGAATAGCTTTCTATTAAAAATATCCAATATTACCTTCTTTTAGCCGTGTAACTGAAAAATGGGAAGCCTTGCCCTTCCCCCACATCTTGCACTAGGGAAAGGTTACTACCTGGCAATGATACAGGCAGTTATTGATTTAAATGATTATGGACCTGAAAAGTTCTTTCCTGTCATTTATTATCCTGTTGTACTGGCCCCCACACTGGTGCAATATTAAAAAAAAAGCTTAACAAAAATTAGAAAAATACTGTTTTTAACTGAAGTCCAGGACAGAAAATCACCTGATTGTTTCTTCTTGATATAATGAGCTGACAACTGGGCCTCCAAATGCAGTTTTGCATTCCTTTCCCCTCTTCTCCGTCACCTGAAAGAAAAAGAAAGATTTGTCCAGCATCCTGGCCCCTTTCAGCCTGTGCCACCCCTCCGCCACCTCCCACCCCTTCTCCTGCCCCAGAAATGAGATCAGCCCTCTGGAAGCCCCCTCTTCACAGCAGATGGTACCCTACAACCCTGCTCCATCCAGAACAGCTGGACGGATCTCTCAGCAAACTGGATCAATGCTCCTCTGAAGGTGGCCCACAAGGGTCACCTGAAATGCAGGCTTGGCAGCTTTGCTGTCCCACTCAGCGTCGCCTCCGCTGCACCCCCAGCCCTGGCCCCTTAGGACCCAAAAGCCAAGCCTCTGTGAGGTAGCATAATGTTATGTTACTAGATTGCAAAGCTTGCCTTTCTAAATCTATTTAATATAGATTTAAAATTAAATTTTATAATGGGCAGCATTTCCAAATGATTTACTCCCAGGAACTCCAGGATTCTGAATGATTCCTGCTGTAATAGAAGTGAACAATTAGAATAATGATTGATCGATATGGAGCTCCAGACCTACCTTCTCAAAAAAACATCCTGCAGCTTGGGATCTTCAATTGTTTGACTTTACATTGATGCCAGACTTTCAGAAAGGGCTAAGTGCCTGCTGTCTGAAAGCCTGACTCTATTTCAGGGGGTGCAGGGTACCAGGAACCCAAACTCTCACAGGGCATCTAGTATCTTGGTCTCTGGGTAAGCAGTTAAAGCTGGTTTGTGATTTGCAGCAGTAATTCCTTCTAAAACAAGCCCATTAATCACAAGGTGCTATTGTCAGTGGGCAGTTCCGTGGGTTTCCTTGACGAGAGATTATCATCCCCAAGGTGAGTAAAATCAGCAAAGGGAAAGCTGTCCTGAACTCCAGCAGTCTCCCAGTAGCTGCAATGCATCGCTGATCACACCAAAAAGTGTTGTTGCCTCAGAATTCTACCTAGAGAGATGTTGATTTTTTAAAATAACACATGCTTGTATTTATTTTACTTCCTGTTCCTTAGGTTGTTTTTGGTTTAAATCAATTTACTGTCTCCCCACGATACATTTACTTCTACATTCTGCACAGTTTGAGCCAACCCGTTGCACCTTTCAGCTCTCCTGTACCAGCCCAAAGCTGCAATATTTGGGTTTGAAGCCACCACAGATATCTCGATGAGAAAATACGGAAAGGAAATTGGCTTTAGAAACTATTTTACGTCAAAGAGGCTTTCTCTAATTTAGAGTAAGAGACGACACACAGTTCTCCTTTCCTAAAGGGAAAGGGCTTCAGAGGCTTTACAGGGCAATGCCCCTCTTAAAAAAAATTAGTGGAGAACCTTACTGTCCAGCAATTATTTCCACACCACTTATAAAGAAAATTAATTTCAGAACCTCTGCTAGTACACGCAAGAGTTATTTCTATAAAATGAAGCTATACTTGCAAGTAGTCTATCTTTGATACTGAAGGACAGCAGCCATTCAACCAGCACCAGAAACTACAAGAAATTTTTAATCTATATTCTTTCATCTCTTCCCACTACCGTTTTTGGTTGTTGCTTTTTTTCAAAGTCAGAAACAACACTTGAGAAAATACATTTCATCTTTCTACAGACAGAGATTGTAAAAAAGGTCTCTTGGATTAAGTTCACCTTCTTTGCACAACCAATGCATTCCCACCAAAGATTAATCACGTTGATTGAGCACACATAAGGTCATCAGGAAACTGAGCGATAAAGGCTTTCCCAAAAATGCTCAGGCAAAAACTTCTCTGGCTCTTAATCCACATACAAGTTACTTTGTCCAAGTAGCTTTTATCTCCTCTCTTTCACACAGAAATAGGTAACTCAATATTCAACTGATGAACGTTGAACCAAGCTTCTTCCATCATGGTCCTCAATATGTAGAATGAGTTTATGAAATACGTACAGGAAGAGTCCTGGCTGTCCTCTTGGGATTTGATGTGTGCCTCTCCCCTGCATGACAGACATCATGGCTCCTCCATTCATCACCACTAGGCTTCCCAAGGGCAATCTGTCCAGGCTACGAGGAACACCTCTTCCCAAAAACGTTAACTTGCCTCAATGCAGGTATCAGCCGGTTTCTTTCCAGCTGCCCTTGACAATTTGCCTACACCAGAAGCTCCCATGCCTGCTCCCAGTATCTGTCCTGCCCAGCCTGCCAGGGGTTCACACGCAGTGTCTGAGCACCACGTACCAAACTAGGTAATGAAAAAGGTGGCACAAAGCAGTTGCTCCTTCCAAACTACATCACAGCTATTGGTCTAATGGGAACCAGGGTTGTTACTCCTGGCTCACACAAGTTGATGAGATGAGTAACAGGCAGATCTACTTTCCTTCTCAAATCACCTGACGTTTCTACAGCAGAAAAGGGCTTTTAGGGCTGGAAAGATAAAGGAAACGCTACATATATGGAGATAACGACCAGGGAGTTTAAAGCCCCATCAGCCTGCAAACCACAGTGAAATTGAAAACTGACACTGCATGTTCTCTCCTCCTTTAAAAAAAGGCACTAATACTTAACTATGTGGCTCTCAATTAAGCCAGCTCAATTTCTTTCACTGCTGGCAGTGCTGTCCAAAAGCACTGCAGATACATGCGTAAGAAATAACATGATCCCAGGCTCCCATCATTTGCAACCTGAATCCGAGAGAGATGACGACAGCATTATCCACAGTCAGGAACAAGTAAGAGAGATGCTGTAGAAAAGGCAAAATTACCGTGGGCTCCATGAGCACGAAGGGGTCTGCCCTCCAACTGCCAGTTAAAAAACTGTGGGAATCCAGGGGAATCTGTGGCAGCACAGAAGAAACCTTGAAGGATTGTACTTGAGCACCAAAGCACGAGCAAGAGATAAGGATGAGGTGATAAAGAAATGTAAGAGATGCCCTAAGAGGCACTGGAACTTCTTGTGTTTTCCCCTAACTCTTGCCCATTGATCCTTCGTTGCTGGTATACAATTAAGGCTGATATCAAAGTCACTGTTACTCTTGACAGTTAACTTTGGGGTGGATCTGGTTTACCAAAGCCAGCACAAATCACAGGCAAACACATGCTTTGGTATGCAGCGAACGTACTCAAGAGACACTTTCAGCTCCCCTGACTCCAGATGTTTTTACAGACTGGCGCATGGCACTCCACTAAGCCCAGAACTCTCCTTCTCAAGTGTCACCAGGAATGCCAGGAGAAAAGCAGACAGCAGAACATCCTCATCCCTACCCCAGCGCACTGTATTTGTCAATAAAATACTGGCTTGATCCGAGGTACAATCGCATCTCGACTGGCTGTCACTGACAATGCTGCTCCAGATGGCCTCAGAGCCTGACAACCACTTTCTGAACAAAATGGAAATACAGGGACTAATATTTGCTAACATCATTAATTCATTTTTTTTCCTCCACTCCCCCTTCTTCCTTTATCCGTGATGTCAAGATGTATACCTTTAAATTGTTGTCAGCCATAAAACAGACGTCGTGTCCCAGTTCAGAGGTTAACATATAATGACAGACACATTAAAAAACCCTGTCCAATGCTTCACTGACAATTTCAGCTCCATCTTCTCTTCAATGAGACAGTAGCTCAAACTCACTTATAAGCTTTAACAACATTAAAGTCTAATCATGATTGAAAAATAAAGGAGAAAGAGAAGATAGTTTTATCATACTAAGCATTATGGAAAGGGGATACAATTAGAGACAAACATTTTCTTTGTGAGGGTTTTGACTTCAACTTCTATTTTGGCCTTAAAAGTCTCCCACAATCACAGCATGACCCATTTATCTGCTTGCATTTTTGGAGAGCAGGATGAAAATTACTGTCTAAGATGAAGACTGATAGATTCCTGGGGGGAGGTTGGTTTCGTACATCAATCTCTTCCTATATCCCTGAAGACAGGACAGGGATTTATTATTTTTCATCTCTGAGCCCAAGCTTTGTTCCAATCTACACAGTTTTGGGCCCCTCACTTCAAAAAAAGACATCAAGGGGCTGGGGGGGTGTCCAGAGAAGGGCAACTGGAAAGGGCCTGGAGCACAGGGCTGATGGGGAACGGCTGAGGGAGCTGGGGGTGCTCAGCCTGGAGAAGAGGAGGCTCAGGGGGGACCTCAGGGCTCTCCACAACTCCCTGAGAGGAGGTTGGGGTGAGGGGGGAGGTCGGTCTCTTCTTCCATGCCCACAGTGAAAGGACGAGAGGGAACGGCCTGAAATTGCAGCAGGGGAGATTCAGGTTGGACATCAGGGACAATTCCTTCCCTGTGAGGGTGATTGGGTGTGGGAATGGGTTGCCCAGGGAGGTGGTGGTGTCACTGTCCCTGGAGGTGTTCAAGAGGCGTCTGGATGTGGCACTGGGTGCTGTGGGTGAGTGGGGATGTAGGGAGGGGTTGGACTGGGTGAGCTTGGAGGTCTCTGCCAACCTCGATGATTCTATGACCTAGGCTACAACAGATTTAACAAGATGGCACTTACACAGGCCCTTCTGATGACTCACTTCAAACTCACATGCCAGAACTTGCTCCAGAGATGCAAGTGAACTTCCCATTGGTGATTAGCTGGGACTGAACTGGACCAAATGGTACACAGCTATTTGATAGGGAGGGCAAGGGACTCATGAATCTGACCGAAGGGAATCTGACCGAGGCAAGAAGGGAAGGTACAGAGAAGTCCTACAGAGATACAACAAAACAGCAGGAACAGCACAAGTTTCAAAAGTTTCCTTTTTTAAAAAAAATAATACTGTAACTTGGAGTTAACAGAAGAGCTAGATCCTAGGCATGGGTTAAATGTAGGGCATCCCTGTCCTACCCAGAGCAGAACGAGAACGCTGCCTGGCTAGTTTTACATGTCTAGACACCCAGCACACCCAGCAGCACAGCTGTTTGGAAAGGCACGTGGCTGTGTCACACAGCACATCCACCACCCCGCTGCCACTTACCCCACCTCCCACTCTGGCTTTCCTCCACACCCAAAAGCTTGGAGAAGCTTCACACAAATACATGTTTAAGAAAGACAAAGTCATTAGCAAAAAGGTTCTTCACATCAAAACACTCCTCTTCCAAGTTATACAGCTGTCAAGATTTAAGTTCTTCATCACTTATCTTGGAAACAAAAGTGAGACATGAAATGAGAGCTATGCAGGATCTCACACCCAGAAGGATTTCTCAGGTTATATTCAGAAGCTACTTCTCATTTTCTCCTCTTTCTCTAAACATGATGCAACTGGAGCCATAGTAGCAGCTGTACCAAGAAATACTCCCAACAAAATTACTACAATCAAAGCTTCCAGGGTTTCACAGCAGGGAATACATAGTGCAGGCTCCAGCCTGCGTGTCCTGCAGCTCACCCGTCCCTCCAGGTGTCAGCACAGGGTGCTCCCAGCCTTGCCTGCACAGCCCTGGCAAAACCAGCACTGGGGCCAGGGACACCCATCACCTCGCTGCATCCCAGGGTGCAGAAGGGTGCCCACACAGCAGAACAGCAGAACCCCCTGCTCCACAGGAATGTGACAGCCCGCAGCAGCCACCAAAGCAGCAACCAGAAGCTGCCTCAGCCTTGCACGGTGTCTGCAAGGCTCTGGGTGCAACCGAGGGTCCTGAGCCTCTGAGCCTGGAGGAGTTGCAAGCGCTGGATGTTCAGGGGTCTGCTTCGTGGGGGCAGGAGAAACCCTGGCCCATGTCCCAACTCCCCAAATTTACACCAGGGAGGTGACCAGCAGCTCCAGTCTCCGCTGCCATGACAGGACATGTAACCCCTGTAACCCCTCCAGGCTCCCGTGCAGGTCCCAGTGAATCCCTGAAGTGTGCTGATTGAGTTGTAATTAAGCTGGTATGGTCTCAGGTGACACATTTTACAGAAGACACTTCAGAGTTAACCCAACAGTAGACCTCAAGGTTTGCTCTGCTGGCCACCTTGTCCCCCTTAATGCTCTGGATTAACCTTTCTGGACACAATTTGAGGATTATTAGGGAGGCAACAAGAAAATGTAAACTCTCCTAAAGTTTCAGGCACTCAGCCCTCTCCTCTGCCTCTGTGCCACAGCCCGGCCATTCCCCTGGGAAGGGAACTTGGGCAGACACTAATTGTATTTGACAGCAGCAATTACATGCAAGGCTGGAGATTAGAAGCTCGTTAATTGTGTGTGCCATAATTGCTGCCGTCTTTTCCTTCGCTAGTTAAGGCCAGTGCCAGGAGAGCCAAGGAGAGGAGAGCACTCTCCACCCTAAATGCAGGTGGTCCGAAGATGAGAGCCCTCAGACAGGGAGATGTCCCTGGTCCCCCAGCACAGCAGGAGCCTCCTGACCCCAGAACAATGCGGGAGGGTCCTCCAGCAGGGCAGCTAATGAAGCATGAAATGAGGACAAACAATGTCCTCTGCCAAAGGTATTTTCCACCTGTATCCTTCTGATTGCACAGCCCAGCTGAACTTCATGCTACCTAGGGCAGGAGGGAAGGTAAATATTAACCCTTCAGGGGTGATGCTGCTAAAGGAAATTATTTTGTGACCATCTATAAAATTAGGCACAGTATTAAACACTTAAGCAGGATTCATAAAATCCTCCCTTCCTGACCGAAATGTAGGAGCTCAGCACTTCTTGCTGGTCTTTACAGCCTAGCAGAGGTCAGCTGCATCCAAACAAGACCAGGATGCACCCTGGCCCAGGGCAGCCTCCCTGTTAGGTCCTGCTGCAAAGCCACCTCTCATGGAAAGCCCCACACCATCCGTGTTTGTGGCCGTCACAAACCATTTCAGTATTCCTCTCCCAACAATCCTTCCTGGCTCCCAGCAGCAGCTCGGGCAGAGCACACACATGACTCAGCACCTGAAGGGTTTTCAGAAGTCTGCTGAGGATCTGTACAAACTGAGCAAACTGTCCTATAAAAAAAAATAAATGGCAGGGTAACCTGGGGCTGGGGTTTTGTGTTCTGTTAGTATAATTCCATTAAAAAAAGTTCTCATTCTTTTAAACCTCATCACAGACTTCTCTTAAGATACACAACCTGAGAGAGGGAAAATATTTCCCAGATTACATTCAAAAATAAACCCAAACAGGCTATAATTAAGGTTGTAGTTATGCAGTGCTGTGATCTAATACCAGGCCTTTAAGATTACGCATTTAACTTATGAGTTAATTAATAACTGCATCATAATCACAGCTGGAAATTAGTGGTAAAGACAGTCAGGGGAGGGAAAATAAATATGAAATGATTAACATAATTCTGAGTAGGTTTTATGCTTGCCAGTAGCTGTGATTTCATGACTCACTGTATATGTTCTAACATACGCACGGGATGAAATAATACTCTTCATCAAAAAACCTAATGCAGAGGCTTCCAGCAGTTTTGATTTGTGAAGCTTTTTTCTTTTTGTAAATGGAAAAACAGCCATGAGGTGGCAAACACAAGACCACCAGCAGACTCTCCTTCCCTCACATCCCTTCTCTGGACTCTGCGGTAACTCGCAGACTCCCAGCGCCTGCAGACCAAGGGTGAAGCCTGTCTGCAGCCTTCCAGTGTGAGGCAGCTTGCAGAAATCCAGAGCTTTCAGGAGGGGAACATAGAGCACTGCATCATCAGTCCTGGAAGCAATCACTTCTGCCACATCACCCACGTGAAAACCCACCAGTGCCCAGGCAGAGGGGACCAAGCCATAGGTACTGTGATTGCTGGGGTTTGTCCATCTAATGCAAGATACTCAGATTTACATGGGCACTTGTATGAGCAAGAAGTATGTTCCAAGCCAAACTGGAAATACTGGAAGGCTACACAGCTTGGGATGAAACATGCTCTGGAGCTTGAAAGCTGAAGGTAACCCTAACTTTTGAGAAATGAAGGCCCCCAGCCCAGCCTGGCTAGTGACACACTCATCCTCCACGTGCTGGAGCAGCTCTGGACCAGGCAGCATCACAGCAGCAGCAGCAGAGGCCGATTCCCCCACGTGCAGAAGCTCCAGGGGTGCTTCACCAGTGCCACAGAAATGTGTTTGCTCCAACAGATCCGGGTTGTGAAGGCAGAGGGTGGATCTATGAGCTGCAGACAGGGAAGTGGCAGGACGAAGAGATCTTCACCAGTCCCTGTCCCCACAGGTCCAGGCAAGTGAAGGATCAAAGCATCCCAGCAGGAACAGGGGGGTTCTGAAGTTACAGTGTGACCCTTTGGAGAAGGATGGAGCAGGATCTGGAGGCTGCACTGTACATTGAGGCTCTGTCTGAGCATTTACGTGCTTTGTGCTGGTGAGTTTGGCTTAAAATACTTCCAGGATGCTCCAGAGACATTTAAGGAGTACCATCTTTTCTTACAACAGGAGTAATTGGGTACAACAGTGCCCAAGCATCCAAGTACTAGACAATACATGCTCTTTTAAAGGATGACTCTTTTTCCACTCCAAACAGCATTTACAAGACATTAACTAATGTGCTAGCTAACATCCAAGCAAAATCTTAATCTCCAGTAATTACACTCAATTCCTCCTCCATACTTCCTGCAAAGAGCAAACTAAACATAACCACTTAACCTTTTCTAACACAAAAAGCTGTATTTTCACCACAGAAGCAGCTTAATTATGCTATAGCATATTTAATTGACAGATTCTCTCTTTTAAGCCAGTCTTTACACAGCCATGTGAAGCAGCAGGGTACATGGACCCTCCCTGTGCCTCAGTACCATCAAGTAAATGTCCACAACTCCACAGCCAAAAATCAAGGCACTGCATACTCCACAGTAAAAGAAATCTGTAATGTCCACCCAAATTTCTGATATTTTTAACAGTCTCTGACATAGCAAGTTGAAAGTTCTGCAGCAGCTTCAATTACTTTGAAAAACTGGATTTAATTCGAGGTTGCACCTTTCCCCATTTCAAAGAGCCAAGCTGCTAGCACAGCCTGGTGGGTTGCCACCCAAAACAGGAGCAAGAGTTTGACAAGGGGCTGCCTTGAGCAGTTCAGTTCAACACCTTGCCTCTGGCAGCCCATGCTGCAACCTCCCCACACCCCAGTTTTGTAATGTCGCCCAGTGCTACCAAAACCTTCATTTTCCAACTTCTTTTAGCCACTGGAATTTCAGTACAGAACTGAACCTAACAGGAAAGTTTAATTGCTGCTGGAGTCACTTCTCATGCCACAATACTGCTCTCGTCTGCTTCCAGCCTCACATAGCTGCTTCATAAACACAAACTCTTCAATTCTTCCCTCATCCACATTTTTGTTGATGGGGAGAAGCAGCATTGCTGCCAAAATTTGCAACAAACTGCACGTGGCATTTAAAACCCTTCCCTGCCTTGTCAGAAACTGCCACCCCAGGGCAGAAGTGGCAGAGGGCAATACCTGGTGGCACCTCAGCCACTTCAGCTTGTGGTCTGACATCGTAACAAATTCAACTTTGCCAATGCAAATTTAAGCCAAGATTTTGGACACTTCAGAAGTACGAGCACCCATCTGTTTTCTGCCAACTCAGTCTTAACAGTAACAACCTTCTGTAGAGGATCAGCAGCAAGTTAAGCCTGATCTCAGGGTCCTTCTCTGACACTGAGATGCTTTCTCAGCTGGGAGAGCACAAGTCAAGTTTTAAGACCTCTGACTTCAGCTGTATTCCGTGCCTCCAAACCCACGGCTGCAGGACCACAGAATAACCAGGTGCTGTGGGACTGCTACCTGTGCACTACAGCCACATAGCAAAACCTGGGGCTTCTGGACATCTTTTAAGGGGGAAAGAAAAAAGCACCCGTGTCCCTGCTGCACAGAAAGTTACACAGTGAAGTACCTTGCCTCACTGTTACATCACGTCATCACCGCACGCCAGGAGTTTGAGATATATATATGTATATTTAAATTTTATTTTTATTCCCAGTTGCCTCTGGTGTACCTGGCCAGTATGCATTGTCTCAATCCACCTGTGAGCCAGGAATCACAATGCTGGGATGCCACATGAATCATGATGCTGCAGCAGCACACTTCGCGTCGGCATGGCAGAGCTACATCTCTAATTATTCTTTTTTCTGACTACATTCCAGATAGGGAAAGAGATTTTTTTGAATTAGTGCAAGATGATGAAAATTAATTCACTGACATATTCCAAAGGAAAGCATAGATGAAATATTTTAAATGTTGAACCAAAGTCACTGCATTAGTAGCCAAAAAATGACGAGCCCCCCAATTCCTTGCTCACAATTACAGAAAACAACTGCTGTTACATCCTCAAGTAGCTGTGAGAGAATATACAATGCTGCTCACAGCACACTAACAGAATGCATCAGCTGGAAAATTAGGGGCTAGCAGCATTACAGGCAAAAGTTTGCCTCTGTGGGGCTAGTAAGATTGCATATTTAACATTCAGCACGCTTTTAGCAAGGCCAGGCAGCTTGAAAGGATGGAGTGAGGAGAGATATAAATCCTGGTCATGGTAATTCTTTACTTGGAAGAAGTTTATGAATACAGAAACATGGGCAACCTCTGTGCAGGATTCCAGTGCAGCTTTCAATAAACGACCGTTTGCATTGCTGGTTTGCTTTCTAAACTTCAACCTTGCTAAAATACAGGCTCGCAGCTTGGCACCGCTGTATTTCAATCAATCGCTTGAACGAGGATTGCAATGTCATAAATAAAAGGAGCTGAGACCATAAATTTCTGTGGAGATGTAAAATCAAAGAGAACAATCCAACTGACTCCCAGGGGGTGGGAGGCTCACACATATTCCAGCTGTTTATATTTCTACTGCGAGACGCTCATTTTAACTTTTTCCCTTCTGCACAGCTTGCCAGAACCACAGTTCCACAGCACTGAAGGCATCACTCCGGATCTCACAGCTCGTGTTGTGCTCTACAATAAAATGCAGCTGCTGAGGAGAAAAAGCCCTATCATTTCTCAAGGTTGCCCACAGGCAGAACCCCAGATCACCATGGCTGACAGCACCCCAACGCCTGGCACGTGAGTTACTTGCTGGAACAAAGCATCCTCTGGACATCTCTGACAACTCCATCCTCGGGCCGTGGGCTCGTGGCAAACAAGCACCAGCTCGTATCTCTGCTGCCATCGTTACAAACAGGAGTTACATGCACTATTTTATTAACCTGCTCCCTCACTTAAACAGCCCAAGGGATGGCAGCGTTACCTTCACAGTACTGAGAGAGGACTTGCGCTGCCCGTGAGCCTGTGCTGCCTGTAAAAAGAACAAGCATAAACAGGAACCTGAATTTGATTTGCTGCTCGGAGCGTAACAGTCTGTATAACAAAGCAGGTAGGCAACTCACTGCCTCCTCCTCAGCATGCCAGAGTTAAGCTATCTTGCATGGAATAAAATTGATAAAGAGTTACATGTGCAAAGACAGGGACAGAAAGGTAGCAAATAACCTACGGACAGCTTTGTTTATGAGTAGGACCTATATTAAGTACTTAAAGCATCAGCGCTTTCCTCCTGAGAAGGTACAAAGAAACAAAGGATGCAACACCATCCACCTTCACTGCAGAAGAATGGGGCAATTTAGTTTGTGTTTGTAGTGTGATATTTTACTGTCTTACACACCAGGAACAAGAAGACATCCCCTTGCTAGTAAGAAAAGAAATTGATTCTAAAAGCATGCACTTTTCAAAAGCAAAATATTCAAGGCTTAACTCATGCAGCTAATAAACTGCCATTTTTCCAACTCGGATAAAACAAGGTGGGTTGCCCCACCTGCAGTCTTACACGTATGAGTAAGGTACACACAGACCCTGGGCTTTTGTTAGCCATGACAGCACAGATTATTCCCTCCCACAGGAAGGCTGCATCTGCCACTAACTCCACTCACACGCTGGAGACACCTCTTGCACAGCTGGCAAGAGGGAGCAGGGCAGAGGAATCCTTCTGTGTGCTCAGAGCTGACCCCTCTCAGGATGTGCACTGAACAGCCACGTACCCCTCAAACACTCAATTCTGCAGGTTGCAAGGCTGCATAAACCCAGAGGACATTGCAGCCTTGTACGCCCCAAAGTCAGAAGCCTGGGGTAGATCAGGTTCTTCTGGTTTTGTGCTTAATTCTAGTGCTGCCTTTTCTGTTAAAAGAATAAAAAATATACAGGATTGCTGGGGCTTTTTTATTGTTTTTCTTTTTGTTTGTTTGTTTTTAAAGGGGAAGAACTTGATTAGAGTTGATTAATCATCTCAGTGATTTGCTTCTTCCAACCTGGTCATCCGTGGAAAGCAGAGCTTTCACAAATACACACAGCAAACAGTGCAGTTTTCTGCATTTCCTTACAATCGTTATTCTGAAGTGGAATTATTAACGTTTGGGTAAAAACAGAAGTCAAACATGGAACTCACTAAGGGTGAATTGACACACAGGGATCTGTACAAACCCAGAAAGGATGAGGAGCAGTGGAGAGCAGAGAGGCTCGCAGGGACACAGGAGGCTCCTCTCCCCAGTGTGCTGCATTAGCCCAGCACAGGAAGGCAAGCTTTAAGGAGCACAGCCATAATTTGATTAGTCCTCACTTTACACGATGCAATTAAATTGCTTTTACACTACCAAAGAAATAAAGTCACTATTTTCAAAGTTTTTGACCTCTGGGTATAGCAAGCTGTGAACTGAGATGCGTACCCAAACCAACACAGCAGGGATGTGAAAACACAGGGACCCAAACAGGTCTTCAGCCCTTCCTGCTCTTCCCACCCCCTTGTAATCCTGCCCACACCACTCTGCTGCTCTTTCCCAACCACAAAACGGTGGCTGCTTGGACAGATTATCAAGGGAGACATCTGTTTGACTGATAGACAAAACAGGAAAGCATGATGGGTGCACCCATTTTGTTTAGAGAGCACGGTTTTTCTAATGCATTTTTCAATTTCCAGAAGAAATTCCATTGGCCTGCAGCACTAACCAAGAAATCCACAGATTTTGGCCTGAAACCACGGTGTGATTTACCACTCGTTAATGTAATCCTTAGAAGCTGACCAAACATAAACCCTGTAGACTGCAAAGGAGCAAAGCTTCTTGTTCCAGACACAAACAGGCCAGATTTGAGCAAGGAGTCCAAATTCAAGAAAAATTCAGGTTTGGATTTCCAAATGCCTGTTTTTGTATTTGAGGCACTACAGAAATTGTGAGTTGCCTTGGAGATCCTACTTAAATACAAAAGGCTCATCGATTTAAATCAATTGTGAAGATGTTTCAGTAACACCTGGTACAACCCACAGAAAGCATCCACACAAACTCAGCACCTCTGTGCATCTGGAAATCGTTCTTCCTGCTCCTCACCGTGTCCTCGAGTCGCAAATTCCCTTTCCCACATTTTTAGCTTCAACTTGCTTGGTGCATTTAAATGGTGACAGAGAAAGGTGATTTCAACAGGAGGGGGATGGAGCCCAGCCTGTGAGCAGGGTAACTGGCCACCCACCTTATCAAATATTGCCCCCTGCAGTACTTGTGCAAAACCACCCACTGGCCACAGCAATTTGCTGTGTTCCTGCAGGTTTTTCAGCTTCCCAGACAGCTCTGAGCCCACAGCAATAGCACACTTGCTATTTTATTCACTCCACATCTTTTCTTTCCCTTGAGATTCACTGTCTGTTCCCCAGGGGTCCTCTCCCAGCTGCTCCAAACACCATGACTCTGTGCTCCCACTCCAAAACAGCACTGGAGGTTTTTTACTTCTGCTGGTCCAGAGTACAGAGCAATGAATCCTCCCCTACTCAATCATGGTACAGAGGAACAGCAGAAAAAACATGGGTGGCTTTCTCCCCTGCAAACATCAGCACTGGAATTCCAAACCTCTAAGAGCTGAAAAAGCTGCTCAGTGAATGTCTAATTTCTTTGAACTCGAGCTCTCTTCCTGCTTTGCCTTAGAGACGTGGATCTGCTCTTCAGATTCCTAACATGCACCTTTCCTCATTGCACAGCAGAAATCTGACTGAGTGCATTATTGGGGAAGTCAAGTTAAAATGCCAATTATTTTCTTTAATAAGGAAATAGAAAATCATTAAGTCCTCCTGCAAGTTTCAGCAGTCAAAGCAAATAGAAAGAAGGCCTCTAAGTGTTTGGGGAAGGGTGCCACTGGAGTCTGTAGCGTGACAAGCTGTTGAGATTGGAACTGGTAAATGTGCAATATAAGAAATAGGAAAAGGAAATATTTAGAATCAAGAGATGCCAAAACTGCAATCAGCAAATGGAAGGCTCAAACTGATGAGCAAATCTGGATGCTTTTTTTGTTCTTTATTTTTATTGTTTAAGCTGTGCCATATAACCGTCCTGTTACAAGAAACAATCAATAACAGCTCCTAACAGCCTCACTGCAGTGTCTGTCGTGTACACACCCCCACCCATGGCCCTGGCGACACGAACTCGCCAGAGAGATGTGCACAACACTGCTGAGCAGAAGAGGTGCTGTCCCTGTCCCACTCCTACCTCTGGATGGTCGGTGCCTGTGTACAGAATCACAGAACGTTAAGGGTTAGAAGGGACCTCGAAAGCTCACCCAGTCCAACCCCCCTGCCAGAGCAGGACCACCCAGAGCAGTCACACAGGNCTCTGTCACTCTGACAGTGACAAAGTTCTTCCTGAAACCTCCTGTGTTCCACCTTGCACCCGTTCCCCCTTGTCCTGTCACTGGCCATCCCTGAGCAGAGCCTGGCTCCATCCTCCTGACCCTCACCCTTTCCATATTGATAAACATTCATGAGGTCACCCCTCAGTCTCCTCTTCTCCAAGCTAAAGAGCCCCAGCTCCCTCAGCCTCTCCTCACAAGGGAGATGTTCCACACAAACCCCCGTGGCAATCTGAGGCCTGAAAAATCTGAAAGCTTAAAGACAACAGAGGGTTGTGATATCAAACACACAACAGATGAGAATTTTAGAGCACATGTGGGAATGGGAATACAGCCACTAAGACTGCTTCAAAAACTGCAAGTGCTAGAAGTGCCCAATTCTATGGTAGAGCCAGAGGTGTGTAGGGGAACAGTTATTGCATAAAGACACAAGACAACCAGCTTGTGAAGGTGAATCCCTCTGAAGCACCAACCCACCCAGTGCTGAGCCTGCAGGAGAGCACCACAGCAGGAGATGGGGGTCAGAGGGATGAGCACATGTAGGCAATGGGCTGCAGGTGCCTGGCAGGGAGAGCAGATGAGTATCACTGCCAAACTCACACACACATCAGCCAGAGCCACCAAAAGCAATGTGTCACGTTTGCTGCCAGAGAAGCAGGAGGAGGACAGGTGAACGTACAAGAATTGACGCAGCCAGGACACAGATACCCCTCTGAAGGACCCAAACACTGGGAGGTGTTGATGGCACAAAACATTTCTGTTTAAGGATAGAGAGTGGAAGAGAACTGCTTCATAAATTATTCTCTGTTCTGGAGGGAGAGTGAATAGACTTGAAGGACAGGTGATGTCTCTGAAATATGCAAATAGAGCTGAGCTGGCCCAAGCCATTACCTTTCCACTGCCTGGAACTTCAGACTGAAAGGAATGACTCACAAGAAAGAACAAGAAACAAAAGATGTGCTAAAAGGTAGAAGATGACGAAGGAAGACTGCATCAAGAGGAGAATGGAGACTAGCATGGACAACTATAGTCCTGACCTCCTACTAACAGCTGTCCACCCAGGACACAAACCACAGGAAGACCCACGGCAACAGAGGAAGACCTAATCACAAAGCATCCAGAAAGGCAATTGTTGGTTCTGGACTTCGGGGTTCAAGATAAACACAGCAAGGAGGTTCCTGCAGCTTCATGAACATAAAAACTATGGATTTCACCTCAACATCCATTGGGTTATCTGCTATGTTAAAGGCTTCCTAGCAAGCAAAATTGCTGAAAATAAATGCAGTATGATCATTTCTTTCCAGGTTTTAGACAAAGCTCTGAAAGATTAGGCGTGACTGTCAGGCAACCTGCTAGCAGCAAGGGTGAAGAAACTAGACCACATTGGCTCATCTCCATGGCTGGTTCCAACAGATGTGCCTCTGCTGTCAGAAGTGGCACACCAGCTTCACAGAGCAGAGGACAGCTGTGCCACTGCTTCTTCACATTCAGCTCTCCCCTAGTAAAGTACAGGTACTCCAAACTCCTCGCAGGAGTACGAGGGAGCAGGTCAGATTTTGGCTGCTCCTGGTGTTCCCATTGCTTCTGAAGACAGACTCAGGGTGCTCCTACTGCATCAGAATGCTTGGAATTTTTTTCCATCCAAAACAAGCAAAAAATTACTAAACTGTAGTAGTTAAGAGTCTGATGCTGAAAATGTACTAATGCAGAAACGGCAAGGTCAATATGAAAGAATGAATCAATGAAGAATCAAGACAAAGCAATGAAGAAGTGGGTCTATTTGGACTGCGTAGGACACACTGCATTTAGTTCCTTTCTATTTATTAAAAAAATACTGACAGCCTGAAAGCTTCAGAACAGCAGCAAATCTGCTGGGAAAAAATGAATCTACGGAGAAGATAAGGTGCTTCTAAGTTTTATATTTTGCATATTTAGTGGTAAAGGATCAAGACACCAAAAACCCTAAATATACTAACTGTGAGCCTGAGGAGGATTTAAAATAACACACAAGAACAACTTTAATGAATGAGATGAACTGTTGAAAACATAGATAATAGAGCTTTACAACAGCAGAATTCATGAAGCTGCATGATGAGAAATTCAGCACCTTTGTACTGCAATTACTATTTATGATTCATAATGATCCAAGAGCCGAACTTTTAAAATTGTTACCAAGCACTTTATATTGCTTTCACCCAAATACTGGGAATATTTCACTCACGATCTACTGAACGTAAGAAAAATTCAAAGGAACCCAGCAGACAAGCATGTAAAGGAGACACAATGACAGTGATGAAGCACCTTGTAATGTACCCACAGATCTTTTCTATAAATCCAATTTGAAATTTGAAGACTGAAATAGCTATTTTATCTCCATCCTCTGACACATGCATCTCCATCATTTTAAAGAACAGAGCTCCCTCTCGTGGCTCCAGAAAAAAAAAGGCTACAGAGCAGCATGAGCTAGACCAGGGTGAGGACTCCAGGTACCATTTTGGTCATATAAAAGTGGAATTAAAAGGAAGATGTAGTGGGAAGGACAGATAGCTTCTTTTAAAGAAAGCAACACCACCCATACTTTAGTGCTAACTTTTAAATTACATTCTCTGCTAATGTAGCTTCCTCTGCCAGGCCTTTCTGTGCCTGAGCGTGTTATAGAGTCATAGAATGTGCTGAGTTGGAAGGGACCCATCAGGATCATCGAGTCCAACTCCTGTCCCTGTGCAGGGCACCCCAAGGGTCACACCATGTGCCCGAGAGCATCATCCAAATGCTTCTTGAACTTGTTACTTCAATGTAAAGCACTCAGATCTCTTAACAGGTTTCTAGCTCAGTCACAGGCAAAGCACAGGAAAAGGAAAGTCAGGACAAGAAATGTGGCACCTATGCAGCAAACCAGGTAACTCCCTGTGGGTTTGCCTCAGCATTACAGCTCTGTGCTTGGAGACCACAGAGGAAAGAAAAAAAATCATTGGCTTCAAAAAGCCAAGATATATACGTGTGGTTACACGAGTGAGGGAAGCACAGCTATTGAAACACTGCAGCAAAAGCATCCGAAGAAAGAAAAATAAATCACATTTCTTTGAAACACTCAGAGATCTCAGCCCTGCCACCTGCACAGAGACTTCTGTTGGAGCTCCAGCATCGCTGTCCTGCAAGCCCACGCTTCCCGCATCAGCTATTCCAAAGGGGAGGATGGAGCGAGGTGTGAATGAGCAAACACACTGGGGCAACAGCATCACCCAGCACGGTCTGGCTGCTGCGCAGCCCTGGGGACAGGCTCATGGCAGGACAGCCATGGGAGGAAACACGCTCACATGCATTCCCCCCCTCAGGGGAAGAGGGGAGGAGCAGTGCTCCACACCATTCTTTGCTACATGGCTTCTTTAAAATATTTTATTTTTAAATAACAGATGATTCCACTTTCCTAGCTGACAGCTTTGTAACCTAAAGGTCACACCAGTGACAGTAAGTACTTATCTGAGGCAAGAAAGCGAAGGGAGTCCCCAGAGCTCATCCTGTCACCATGCATGAGAAGGCTTTTTATGTACAGAAGCTCTGCTCAAAACCCCAGGAAAGTGTTGGGTCTTCTGGGTGGGTATTTCCTACGTTTCACTTTAAACACTGCTAGACACCTCCTTCATTCAGGATCATACCTGGATTCTTTTAAAATTATTCTATTCCTGCATGGGAATTTTAGACTGGACAAGAATTTATACAGCATGCAGCTGGATTTTGCCAACTGCACAACATATGAAACCATTTTTTAGGGTTTCCTCTAAATGACAGTATTTCTTTGCTGCAAAAACAGGATCAACACCATGAAACATGACCTAGTGAAGAAAAAACGATCAATCACTCTTGAATCTCCAGAACAACATCGGAAGACAACCGAGAACCAAGCTCTTGTGCTCACACAAGATTTTGCTTCCAAAGCACAGGACCAAAAAAGAATCAATTTCCTACTGTGGAAGAAATTACCGTGCATTCAGCATTTTGCCATTAGTGAAATATCTCCACTCTATTTCTAATCAAAGGCAATACTTTTTCTAGAGAGCAATCCTCTTTAAAAATTATATAAAAATCAGTCTATAACCAGGGGGATATCCTTAAATATTCAATCAAGTAATAATCCTGGTAGATGAAAGACAGATTAATTAAAATGACAGTGCAGCCTCCCTGTAACACACCCATACAGGGCTTACAAATACACTTGTTATGTTGGAGTACCTAATCATAATCAGATTTGGTAATTTGCCGCATGGAAACAAAAAGGAAACATTTTTAGAATTGATCATGCAGTTCATGTCACTTTCATGGAGATTGCTTTGTATTGATCAACATTTAAATAGCAGTTGAAAAGAGAAAGAGGAGAAAAGGATAAAAAGTATCTTTACATGCTAAATACAGCAGGAACCAATAAAAGCAAAATAAATTAGATCACTATAGCCAAACCAACCCTGTGCATGCGCTCACTGTAATGAAGATAATTATGAAAGAAAGAGATGGTCCTTCGTGTTTCGGTCATAACAAAAGGAGAGTTTTAAAAGGGAATTTAGACTTTAATCTGCTCAAAATGAAGTTTGCCATGCAGCAATTAGAACCCGTGTGAAGCTGTACCACTGTCAGCTCTACAGAGACAAATGCTGGTTTGTTTTCTGCACGATATTTTCACGTTTCCTACCTGTGGGTTCCAACTGGGGTCCAGTTTTTTCACTGTAGCAACATACTCCTGCATAGCTTGGTGAGGACTGGTGTCTCCCAGGGCTTTCCAAGCCTCCCTAGGACAGAGAGCAAAACATCAGCGAGTCACTCGGAGACAGCACAATGCGTTTTTATCGTGTCATCAGTGGAACACAGTGAACAGATTCATCTAAATACTTTCAGGGGCTATAAAGCCATCTTTGAATGTCCATCAGTTTAAAATGGTCAACTCCTCTCTAAAGCTGTGAACGAGCAACTGTCAGTGCAGCACTGTGAAAGGATCATTCGGAGCATTGCGATCCAGGCTGTCTGGAAAAGTGAAGCTGTCTGTAAAGCTGCAGCTATTTTCACAAAGTTTTTGTTGCGTGCAGGCTAATTCTTTATGCACAAGATAAATATAGGAGTCTGCTATTTCTTGTCTGTATCAGGCATGAGCAGCAAGCACTTCCCGATTAAACAAAGAGTTTTACAGCCAGTTCAGTGGCAGACTCCAGGTTGACATCCTCTAGGTCCAGAATTGGTCAACAGCTGAGACAAGATGCAACAAGCAGAGCCAGAAATCCCTAGGAATGACAAGGATTTTCTCTTACCATTTCTGTTTCCCCTCAAAATCAAAGAAACTCGGCTTGGGAGTGTTACAGGTTCCAGATTTCACCTAAAGAAAAGAAATTTCCTTCTGTTAGAACGCAACAAAGGGAAGGGGACTTGTGTAAGGAAATACTGGGTTTGGTAAAGCCAGGGTTTACAGAGGGTTTCAGGGTAATTTTGTTCTCGTGCCAGAGGAAGACCTTTGGGGAAAGAACGGACACAAGACAACCCCAGTTTACCCTCATTTTAGTTCTCTCTGGGCTATTAGCACCTTTGCATCCCTGTGTTTTCTTTGCGTGATGCAAGGGAAGCAATTTTGTTATGCAGCTCATTTCTTTTGCATGCATTACCTAACAGGGATAACCAGCAAGTGATTTCTCACTTAATGTTATGTTTATTACCCAGCCAAATGCCTCATCCTCCACCAGCACCAAGAAAAATTCTGTTGATTAGGGTTTCTACAGAGATGATTATTCATTAAGGCTGAAATTCACCTGCTTCTGAACAAAGCTCAAGTAAACAAGACTTTGCTTAATTATTTTCAAGGTCCTCTGGAAGGCAAGGGGACAAACTCAGAGCAAAGGAATGCCAAGCAGCTTCTGAATTTGCTCCGAGGCAGGTGGCTGGATAGGAAGCACTGTGTGAGAGACAAGTCAAGGCCTGGGCAGAAACACTGGGGGTGAACCAGCCTGTCAGAAGCAAGGCAAAAATTAAAATGTGGGAGGAGAATTAAGAAACACCACAAGGAAGCAAGGGAGTGAGACAGAATTGGTGGATAGATACACAGAAAAAACATGTTATAGCCAGTGTAACATGGACTCGGTGCCAGTGGGACTCGGGCAGTTTTCCATGGGGTGGTGCACTGGTGGGACAAAGTCCTTCCCCTCACAGCAGGGAAGCCCAGCAGTCCCATCTCCTTTGGGAGCTCACTCATGGAGACAGAGGCTACATCAGCCCAGGGCTCCAAAGGCACAACCACGTTCCTGCAGCGAGGCCAGCACTGCCAACTGCCTCAGGAACAGAGCGATTCACAGGCTGAGATCTGGGTAACAGAGATTTTGCTGCAGTCAGCTCAGGAGAACAGACAAGTGAGCGTGTCTGTCCCTGCCTGGAGGTGCCAGGGAATACAGATCAGAACCCACCAGATCTGGCTGTTACCAGTGCCCCTTTTTCGTAGAAAATAAAGCCCTTTACACACAGGCATCACCGGCACAATGAATCTACCCGAGATGGAAACATTGTGATGGGGAATGAAATTCAACAAAGCATGGGAATGATTTTCTTTTTTAAAAAACCTTTTTTTAATGAAAGTGCTATCTATCCCCCGGGGATTACAAATGAAAGACAGTAGGAACCAGAGAAGAAGAGCAGCTCCGACCACAACCGCCCCAGGGAAGAGGTGATCACAACAGGTCCCTGTAATCCAGGGCACAGCCCAGGGTTAAAGCAGCCCAGGACAGATGGGGTTGGAAGCAGACCCTGGGGAGGGAACATGGGGATGTTCTGGAGGTGGGCAGAAGCTGCTGGTCCAACGTTTTGTTAGCCAAGCAAAACTAAACCACATCCATCAAATGTGTTATGAAATACGCTCGAGTGTTCAGGCAGGTGAAGTGCTTAAATCAACTCACAATTCTTCACCTTAACAGGGTGGGGATTTTATGCTGAGGATGGAATCATTAATCAGGCTTTAAGGAGAGCATGCCCGTGCTGAGGGATATTTATTAGTTACACTATGTTTTCATTTAAGGTGTTAGAGGATATGAGCGACTGTAACTGAAATTAGTTTTCTGTACATCTGACTGTCTCCCAGTGAGCAATTCATTCAAATTAAAACATCTCAGCTGGCCTTTAAAACAACATATTGTGTTTCACGGAGAAACAGCAGACAGGGCTAGCAACAGTTAAGTCCCATAAATCAGTTGGGATTCATGCTGTGCAAATGTTTTCTCCTGTGCTCAGGAGTAGATTGGACCACTTGTTTCAAAAAGCAAAACAAACAAGGAAATAAAATGCAAATCCATTATCTGTACGGAAAATGCCAGCTTGGCAATTCTTTAGTTCAGCATCTAAAGTGCAAAAATTGGCCAAGTTGCATTAAAAAAATATCTGTTTTAATATTAATTTTCCACTGTCATCATCAAAACACAGCAGCAGTTCCCTCTCTGGATTTGGTATTCAGAGGCCATTCCAGCATTGGGAAAGACTGTTAGCAACATCGATAGTAATACAAATCAAGGAACAGTAGTTAAATCTCATCCATCAAGAGGGGGGAAAAAAAAGTGCACTTGTGCCCTGTTTGCTATTTTAAGATATAATAAAAAGGCTTGCAGTGGTTTTGTTGGAAAAAGTAAGATAGAGGTTTTGGCTTCCCTCTTTTTGCTGCAAGAACTCCCTAACGCAACAGAAACCAAACTAGAATCTATTGGAGGAGACCTGAGCCTGAGGAAGGGGAGTTTCAGCTGAAGATGCCCACACTGACAATTACTGGGGGGTGAAATGTGGTGAAGGACCCCATCCTTCCTGACATTTTGAAGCCCCTGGAGGGCCTCAAAAGCTGTTTTTCCCCACCGGAAAGACCAGCAGGAAGACAAGAGCCCATATCAGTATTTCAAGTCAAGAGCTTCCCATTCTGTGTCCACAAAATAATTACTGGTGGTCTCCAGGGGGCTGACTGGTCACTCGATGCTTAGCTCTCCTCATTTACAGTTCATCAGCTGCATAAAAAAAAAGAGGACAGCCAGAATGTGGATGCACTTTCCCTAGCATTGCTTCTGCATGCAGAGCTGCCTGCAGGCATCATACTCATACAAAGATGACCCAAGGCAGCTCCAAATGGGAAGTGTCTGCAGACATCTCCATTTGTGGCCAAAATGGAAATTTAGAAACCTTGGATGAAGCCTTCACCTGGGAGCTGAAGGTCATGACATTTGAAGAGTGCTCAGATAAAGAAATGCTCAGAGATATCATACCCAGACAACTTCAGCTGCTGGTCCAGACTTTGAGAAACCTTGAGATGCTCCTTAAACATCACTCCAACAACCAATTCCCTCCCCTCCTCCTGGTGCTGGGAAAACAGCTCTTTGCTAATTTTTCAGCTAATGCATTTATAGAGCAGGGAGTCCTAGCCAAATATTCTTACCTGGTCATAAATCTTGTAAGGTGAATCCTATTTGCAGCCTCCCTGTGGAGCAGTAACAGGAACAGAACTCCTCTCCATGACAGCTGAATTTCTTTGGCAAGACAGGAATTCCTGCCCAGAGTTCTGCCCCATTCACCTGCCCCAGCCCATGGGAAAGCCCTGTACTCCCCTGACTGGAAGCAGGGTGTAAGGAAGAACAAGCAAACATCAGCCACAGAAGGCAAAGGTCCTGGCCCTGATGACCAAGGGGTTGATGTCCCAGAGAATGCTGCTGGTGACACTGAGCCAGTGCCATCACACCACTCCCTGCAGCAGGAACTCCCAGCTCCAGGGTGGATTTGTGGCATTAGGTTCTACAATATTTGAAAGATGCCACACAAAAATGGGATTATATTCTTGAGCCTGCACTCAGAGACAGCCCAAGCCCTGTTTGCCAGCAGCACTGGGTTTCCAGCTCACCTGCACCTCTCAGCATTCCCTCAGGCACCTGGACATTCTCCTGGAAGGACAGTTGTCTCAGTCTGATCATTTCCAGCAAGTTCTGGAGTCCACCCCCCACCACTCTCCGAACGATGACCCCATCACTACATTTCCTGAACCTCAGCTTTTCACCTCCTCTACATGATGGGCAGTCACCACCTTCGCTTCACCACTGCAGACTCGAGGCATGGACAAGAAATTTGCCCTGGGTCCCACAAAAAGCAGGGGGAGAAACAGAAAGATTGGTGCCAGCCCTGAGCCAAACTGCCTATGCTGAGCTTCCTCCTGTCATGGGGCAGGGTCATAAACTCAGCAACATCTTCTAAAAACCTCGCTGGAGATGACAACTAAGCAATTCTCTTATTTTCAAGCCTCTGACACATAAACAAAATCAGAGAGAAAAGTAATAAAATCCTGAAATGGCCTCCAATAAAAGGTAATAAAATTCCAGGAAAATGCCCATATAACCCAAACAGTTTGAAATAAATAATATACAGTATTTTAACAGAGAGCTCAGCTGTTACTGTCACCTCTTTTATGATGGTGCCGGATCTTAAATCAAAGCCGTTTGTGACATAAAACACTAAAGTGAGGAAAGACAAGGATGCCAAATCAAGGGCAGTGGACAGATCTGAGTCAGCACCTTTTGTGCGCCAGCACCACTACTGTCCACCGGCGTAATATATTAGCAGCCCCCTGTGCATACTGATAGGCTGCTGTAATTAAATAGAGAAAACTCCCATTAAGGGCCCCTCGTTTGATTTAAAGCACAAAACGCTGCAAAAGCCAAAGTTAGCAGAGCACAGTCCCGCAGCAGCTGTGCTAGCAAACTTCTCCCATCACCAGCAGTCTGGAAGAGGGATGGCACCTTTCTGGGCAGCCAAAGGCACAGAAAGCCAGGGGCCAAGCACAGCTGGAAAACCAGGAGCACAGATGCACTTGCTGTCACATCCTGCTTAGCCAGGGACGGGTTGGACCAAGGGGAAAGGGACAGAAGTGCCCTGTTCCCCTCAGCTGTAGGCAAGTGGAAATCTGTGCTGACACAGTACTAATCACCAGCTTTTTCTGACTCATGTTGTTTCTGATTTAAGTATTTTTTAACATTAAATATCCTATTGGTCTTACAGCTTTGACACCAGGAAACCCTCTGGAGTCTGTTGATAATCACAAGCTGATATGCAAGTCACACCTTCCCATTTCAACCTCAGGCACCTACCAAACCATTTACAACAGAGAGAAAAATAAGAGGTTTTTTGCAACAAATCTCTTGAGAACACAGATAAAAAAAATTACAGAAGAGAAGGAAACAGCCTTCCTTTTCATCTCGTGCTAGGCAGGGTCTTGTTACTCTTAAAAGTTCTCCTAGCATTTTTTTCTACTCTCCTTTTTCTTAGAAATGGAAAGAGAAACCTGGAGACCTGCTTAAGCACCAGAAAACTCTTAAAATTCTTAAATTCTTAAAACAAAACTTCACGTGACCAGTCTGCTTTTAATACAACTCCTGGCCTACAAACCACAGCTCAGGAGCCGCCAGCTTGGAGGATAATTACACATTGCACTGAGAAATGAAAGCACTTGCAAGGGGCAGTAGTAAGACAAGGGTATTCCATACAGGAGGAAAATCATGGGGAAGATGTGCACACCCAGCTCCAATCCAAACAGGTGGGATTCAGTTTTCAGGTCAAGGCAGCATCTCCTGCCCACACACCTGAGTCATGTTTGTAACTTTAGTCTGCCAGGCATAACAATACTTGGAATTTTTTTGTTTCTCCAGGTTAGGTGATTATTACAGTGTCTTAATTAGTGCCTTTTTGTTTCTTTGACTTTAACTTCTCCCACAGGAGCAGGAAAAAGTCACACTGTGTATTCCCATGGGATGCATCCTATGGCTCGCTGCACTCCCAGGGACTGAATGGGAAAAGGAGTCGTGTTCAACATCATAGGTAGGACCAACCAGTTCAGTTTCCCAGCCCACTCTAAAGCCCTGCACTGGCACGTCCTTCACACAGTCACATTAAACCCCCAAAGATCTAATGCTCACACCTGGGCCATTAATCCTTGATGTCTTCAACAAGGAGTTGGGCACCAGCACCAGCTGTGCACTACGAACCACCCAACCACCTTCTCCAACCTGTCCCAGTTGCCTCCCTGCCCAGCACACACAGGGAGCCTGGCAAGCACTGATGTATTTACCAGCCACGCCACAGAATCACAGCATGGTCTGGGCTTCAATTACTTTGAAAAACTGGATTTAATTCGAGGTTGCACCTTTCCCCATTTCAAAGAGCCAAGCTGCTAGCACAGCCTGGTGGGTTGCCACCCAAAACAGGAGCAAGAGTTTGACAAGGGACTGCCATGAGCTCCTGAGCTGTAGGACAAGCCAAAGCCCAGCTCCCGAGCACCCATCTCATCCTGCAAGCAGAGGAGACTGTCCCTGCTCCTCCCAGCCTCACTCACCACCTTGCTTTGCTACCCAGGGTGACAGGACTTCACAGAATCATTAAATGGTTTGGGTTGGAAGGGACCTTAAGGATCACCCAGTGACCCCCCCTGCCATGGGCAGGGACACCTCCCACCACACCAGGGTGCTCCAAGCCCCAGCCAACCTGGCCTTGGACACTGCCAAGGAGGGGCAGCCACAGCTCCTCTGGGCACCCTGGGCCAGGCTCTCACCCCCCTCACACCAAACAATTTCTCCCTCCCATCCCATCTCCATCTCCCCTCTGGCACTTGGAACCCGTTCCCCCTCGTCCCATCACTCCCTGCCCTTGGCACCAGTCCCTCTCCAGCTTTCCTGGAGCCCCTTCAGGCACTGCAAGGTGCTCTAAGGTCTCCCTGGAGCATTCTCCAGGCTGAACACCCCCAACTCTCCTACCCTGTCACCCCACAAGGATTCAGGGGACACTCGGAGATGCCCCCAGCCCACCCATGGCCAGGTCCTCCACACCAGCCCCTGACCCCACCCCACGGCCGCCCGGGGGATGAACCCAG
>VZRW01010727.1:429988-441818 GCA_013398125.1 Aegotheles bennettii
GACCAATGATAGGACAAGGGGCAATGGATGCAAACTGGAGCATAGGAGGTTCCATGTGAATCTCAGGAAGAACTTCTTTCCTGTGAGAGTGCCAGAGCACTGGACCAGGCTGCCCAGAGAGGTTGTGGAGTCTCCTTGGCTGGAGACATCCAAACCCCGCCTGGATGCGTTCCTGTGTGATGGACTCTAGGTGACCCTGCTCTGGCAGGGGGGTTGGACTAGATGATCCTTCGAGGTCCCTTCCAACCCTAGAATTGTGTGATTCTGTGTGGAGTGCCCAGAGCACCCGCAGGGCCACCACCGGGCTCCCACTGGGCCACCAAGCTGCAACGTCCCTATCCCTGTGGGGGGGTGTGTAGGAAGGGGGCCAAGGTCCAACCATGCGTGGTTGAGATGGTGGAGATGCTGGAGCAGCTCTGCTTGGGGTGGGAGGGGACCCCTGCATCCCAGCCTGGGCAAGAAGGGCAGGAGCCCAGTACTGGAGCAGACATGGGATCGGCTGTTCCAGACCCAGGAGCACCTGCAGGCACCAGGAGAAGCAAAGGGTGCCCTGCTGGGGTGCAGCCCCAGCAGCCCCCCTGGGCAGGCAGGAGGAAGCCCTGGGTGATTGGGAAGAAGCAGAAAGGTGGAAAGAGCTTGGCCCTACCCCTTGCAAATAGAAACCAACGGGTCCTCTGCAGTGCATGGTTAGCACCCAGCCTCAAACAGCCCACAGTATTTCCCGTGGACTTGCCCTGTCACCCTGACCAGGCAGGCAGCATCGCCTGGTCCGAGCCCGCTGGTGCCCAGCAGGCAGCAGGGCAGGCTGGGGGGGTGGAACCCTCTGTGAATGGCTCTCAAAAAGCACCCACAGCAAAGGAACCGACACACGCAGCCTCCGCACAGCTCCGGCTCGTCTCCATGGTGAGAGGCCTCGCTGGGTCCCTTTGCCACAGCACTTGCAGCTCCTGCGAGATCTCTCTCACTCTCCTCTTGCCTTTTGCTTTTAATGAACGACTGCACCGAGGGCCCGATCCTTCCTTCCACCCCCTCGCTTTGGCAGGTGTGGGAGCAGGTTTGATGCAAGGCACCCGTGGAGGTTCTGGGAGCCTGGTGTGGAAGCAGCGAGGATGGGGATGCCGGGTTTATTCCCCTGCAGGATGGGGGTTATTTATTTGCTGGTCCCCAGCAGCCTGGGTGTGGAGAGGACGGGGGCTTGGAGGACATCGGTGCCAATGCCCTTGTGCCAGATGCACCAGCCACCCCCTATGAGAGTGAAGCAGCACAGGGCTGGGTCCTCCAGTCATCCCAGTGTGAGCTGGGCTGAATTCCGTCCGTTCTCCCAGCTCCTGGCTGTGGAGAGCACAAAACCAGAAGTGCTACAGGCACCGAGCAGTGAAGAAAACCATGCAGGGCCCTTGCACGAGCTGTGCGTGTGGGTCAGCCCCACGTCCCACACACAATAACAGGCTACGACCAGCAGTGCCGACCAAGGAAAAAATATCCCTGTATAATTACAATATCCATGCTCCAGTCAGGCTGGAGACCTCTCATTGTCCCTCTGCAGAGAGCAGAGGACACAGTGCACACCAAACCCTGGACACAACATCTGAAGGGATCCCTGCGAGCTAAGTTGTGATTACTTCTTTTTTCTCCCACAACAAAAGAAGAAAGAGGCAATTAGGAGCTGGTTTGCTCGTGGCTGTGCCTTCTGCTGCGGAGCCATCTGCCCAGGGAGAAGGAGCAGGCTGTGGGCTGGGGATGCACATGCCCTCCCGAGGACAAGGAGCATGGCAGAGCTACACCTCTGGTTAATGAATGTCCCCTCCTGTGTCCTGAGCTCCTCCAGGCTACCTGTTGTGTGTATCCTTGTCCCACAGCTCTCATCTCCCTCATGTCTCTCATCGCTTCTTCTCGGGAGATTTACCCCCTGCACCCATCCCACGGGGCAAGAAGCCTCCTCCCCATCCTGCCTCCCACCATCCCTGGGCACAGGGGAGCCCCACTGCAGATTGAGGCTTTGCCAAGCACCCCCAAAGCCGGGAACCCCCAGGCTGAGGCAGGTTTTGCCCAGTGATGAAGCCTGGAGCTGTGAGGGTGGCACCCGCCTGTCAAAGCTTCCTCTTGGTGGGACACAGGACTGGTGGCCAAGAGCTTTTCTGCTGGCCCTCAAGATCACAAAGGCTTCACTGTGAAAAACCAAGCCATGCGGCGAGTTTCTGGCAGGTGGCACATCGGTGTGATGCTTTGGGCTCCATGCTTTATCCCACCTTCTTATCTATGGTGCTACCAACTCTTGCATCTATTCCAGGTCCTGCACCGAGAAGGTCCTTCCACTGCTCTGGTGGCTCTCCAAACCCTATGTCCCCTGTGCAGAAAGCAAGTAGCAATGTTTTTGGGAGCTGATAGATGGGGTAGCAGCCAGGAGCCCGCAGTGTGGCTGTGAGAATCACAGAATCACAGCATCATTATGGTTGGAAGGGACCTCCAGGGTCATCAAGTCCAACCTTTAAGAGATGTGAGAGATGTGCCCCCCTATCCCTGACAAGGGAGGTGACTTCCATGCAATGGACATGGAATCGCTGGCAACGGGAAACCATGATTCAATACTGGCTGTGGGAGAAGCTGAACAAAGGGCTGATGTCTCTGCCCTGGCATAAGCAAGGTCTCCCTCCCATGCATCACCTCTGGAGTTCAGCTCCGTTGCACGTTTTACCGACGTTCATTATAGCACCGAGGCCATTTGTTTGGGTACGATAAAGGGGGTTTGGGAGAAAAATGTGTAATTAGCTCATCCATCACTGAGGTTTTTTAGATATCAATAAAGCATTGATTCCCTCCTTCCATAAATTCCCATGTCGTGGTGAATACAAATCAGTAGCTGTGATGGAAAAGGCATGCATAACACCCCCCCCACCCCACAGAAGGGCATGCATAAATCTCCCCTCTCCCCAGCACATAGTCAAACCTCTTGAACACTGATGGAAAAACCCTTCCAGGTGCCAAGCACTGCTCCCCAGTGTGCCCAGAGCCTTACTGGGCTGGTGGCAGCAGCAGCAGGGTTGCAACACCACCGCTGGCTGGTGGTTCAAAGGTTGCAGCCAGAGCTGTGCAAACAGTGGATCTTTCCCTGGGGGCAGATATCCCACCTCTAAGCCTCTTCCATGTGGGGCAGTCAGCCAGAATTCTGTATGGGATTCAGTTTTCTAAGTTCATATGAAAAACATGAGGAATTTTAGTTTGGTTTGACATAGAGTGTTTTGCTTGGTGTGAAACAAACACAGAGAGATTCATTTCTGGTTTGCTTTATTCAGCCATCCACCCCGTTTCCCATCTTTTTTGCACGTGTTTTATTTCAAAACAAAACCACAGGTGCTCTGTATTGAAAACAGCAAACCAAAAAGTCAGTTCTTGAGGGATTTATTTTTACCTGAGCTAATAATGAAATTCGGCTCACTTTCAGACATCTCAGTTCCACTGAAACTGTGTGGAGAAGACAGGGGTGTTCAGCAGGAGATCCCCACCAAGGCTTGGCAGCTGCAGGGCTGCTGCCTCCATGCTCCCTTAATCTCACGTCTCCACATGGCAGCAGGCAGCAAGTAATGGCTCCATTTGTCACTGCCCTGCCACTGCAAGGCCATAGACATGCCTCAGTTTGCTCTCCATCTCCCCCGGGCAAGGTCCTCTGTACCCCTCTGGTACCTGGTTCCTGAATTCCCCAGCAGCTCCCCAAACCCTCCTCACTGAGGAGCATCCTGCATCCCTCCCTAAACCCTCCTCACTGGAAAGCATCCTGCATCCCTCCCCAAACCCTCCTCATTGGGGAGCATCTTACATCCCTCCCCATACCCTCGTAACTGGGAAGAATCCCACACCCCTCCCCAAACACTCATTATTAGGGAGCATCCTGCATCCCTCCCCAAACCAAACCCTCCTGGTTAGGGAGCATCCTGCATCCCTTCCCAAACCCTCCTCACTGGGAAGAATCCTGCATCTCTCCCCAAACCCTCCTTGTTAGGGAGCACCCTGCACCCCTCCCCAAACTCTCCTTATTAGGGAGCACCCTGCATCCCTCCCCAAACCCTCCCCACTGGGAAGAATCCTGCATCTCTCCCCAAACCCTCCTTGTTAGGGAGCACCCTGCACCCCTCCCCAAACTCTCCTTATTAGGGAGCATCCTGCACCCCTCCCCAAACCCTCCTCACTGGGGAGCATCCTGCATCCCTCCCCAAGACGTCCTTATTAGGGAGCATCCTGCATCCCTCCCCAAACCCTCCTCACTGGGCGTTACTCCCCATCCTACATCTCTCCCCAAAGCCCCCCCTGAGCACTGCCCAAGGGTGACGATGTCTACCAGATAGGGGACACAGCCCTGGAAAAGCCTCTCCCCACCTCTCCCCTTCTCAGTTGCTGGCTCCTCTGTCCCTCAGCGAGGAGCGATTGAAGGGAGCGCCTGTAATTGCAGCTGTCAGCAGGAACAATCCCGGCCCTGCCATTATAAATGGCTCCAGCCTGACTTTTACTTACTGATTTCCCTCACGTGATGCTACAAGTCGTGCAAGGAAAAATCTGCACCGCAGAAAAGCAATTGCACCTTCCAGCTCTGCCGAGAGAGATTTATGGCTTGTTTTGGCCATAAAACAGAGCAGGCAGGGCTCGGGTTGCAGGTCGGCATGTCCTGACCGGGCAGGCTGGGGTGGTTCCAAGGAAGGGGACACTCAGTGTCCCCTCCACATAGCCCTGCCAGGCATGAGCCCAAGCCTGGAGCCCCTGCGCTTTCGGTGGTCCTGGGGAGCAAGGGAAGGGTTTTAGACTAATTCCTGTCAGATATAAATCACAACAATGTCTGGAGCCAGAGAGGGACTGCAGGGGATGGGGTCCCAGGCTGTAGAGACAACCCTTGCCAGATCTGCTGGCATGGATTGGAGGCACTGAGAAACACTCTAGAGGTTCCGCATGCATGCGATTGGCAGCACCAGGACTTATTTCTACAGCAGGGACCAAGCCAGGCTGGGTCCTGTCTGTCAGAGACCGGGCTGTTGTTTTCCCAGCAGCTGTCTGGGAGCTGCTGTGGAGTCCCCAGCAGGAACTCAGCCCACAGCCGGGCCAGGATCCCAGCTGTCGTGCCACCTCTCAGCCTCTGATCCTGTGGCCAAAGGACATTTGGGATGTGTCCCCACTTGCTTTACAAGATTCTTTGCATCCTGACGTCTGTCCTGAGGCTGCAGGAACTGGATCCATGTGTTACAGCACCTAGGAATGGTTCACACTCAGCCCTGACGCAGAAGGGTATGACCTGGAGACACAGAATTCCTTCCAGTCCAAGCAAGATCCTCCATGGAGAAACAGCCCAACCTCATGCTCTCCCAGAAGACCACCACATGGACTTGCTGTGGATGAGGTCTGTCCTGGGGGCATAGGCAGGAGTCGACCACCTTGAGGGTGCTCCTGATGCAGGGCTTGGTGGCGAGGTTTGGAGCTCAAACCAGGCAGGGTCCAGCCAGGTTTGGCAGGAGCAGCAGTTGTTTTCCTAAGGCAGCCCTTGCAAATAGGAAGCCTGTGGCCTTTTGTGCACTTTGATAAGGTTCAGAGGTTGTTAGAAAAAACACAAAGCTATGGCAGGATTTCCAAAAATTCCCAGAAAGTCTGGCCAGCTTTGGAGATTTCTGCCACAGCCATTACCACACACCTCAATCTCACCTGCAAGTTGCTTTTCTTTGCCATTATAGATGTGCTGGCTAAGGGACATGGGTTTAGGGCAGAGAATCACAGTGACAGGTCCTCTAGGTCGGTGCCATGCATGGTGTCACCAATGGTTGGACACCAATGCATGGTGTCACACACGAGTATGTATCAGCCATGGTGTGGCCAGCAGGACCAGGGCAGGGATTGTCCCCCTGTGCTGGGCTCTGGTGAGGCTGCACCTCGAGTCCGGGGTTCAGTTCTGGGCCCCTCACGCCAAGAAGGACATCGAGGGGCTGGGGGTGTCCAGAGAAGGGAACAGAGCTGGGGCAGGGTCTGGAGCACAGGGCTGATGGGGAACGGCTGAGGGAGCTGGGGGGGTTCAGTCTGGAGAGAAGGAGCTGAGGGGAGACCTTCTGCTCTCTGCAACTGCCTGAGAGCTGGGGGGGAGGTAGGTCTCTTCTTCCAAGGAACAAGCAATGGGACAAGAGGAAACAGCCTCAAGTTGTGCCAGGAGAGGTTTAGGTTGGATCTGAGGAACAATTCCTTCCCCAAAGGGCTGTCAGGGCCTGGCCCAGGCTGCCCAGGGCAGGGGTGGGGTCCCCATCCCTGGAGGGATCTCAAAGCCGTGGAGATGTGGTGCTGAGGGCCATGGGTCAGTGGTGGTCTTGGCAGTGCTGGGTTAACGGTTGGATTTGATGACCTTATAGGTCTTTTCCAACAAAAATGATTCCACAACTCTTCTCCCTGGGGGCCACTCACCAAACACAAAGCACCTTTGTACCAGCATTGAGTCACAGCCCCCGCACTCATCCCCCCGTGGCCCATCAGCTGTGGGGGTGGCACAGAACAGGGGGTTCCCCCCACCCTGCCCCGTGCCCCTGGATCTGCCTGGCTCTGAGGCAGAGGGAGGGAGCTGCTCACTTGTACAAAGGACACAGGGCTGCTGCCAGTGCCAGTTTGTTCTGTGTGTGGCAGCTTGATGCCTGCAGCACGGATACACTGCGATATCCTGGTATCTCATGTTTCCTCCACGACCTGCCACGACTCTGGTGTGATGCTGGCTTTGGCAGCAGCAGCTCCAGGGACACTATTTGTTGTCCCAGGTCCCCTCCCTCCCTGGGTGCTGCCCTTCTCCCTTCACCCCCTCGCCTGGAATGTCCCCGTGGGAAGGGGCCAGCAGCCAGGATGGTGATGGGGAGGTGAATGTGTGTTGAACGAGGTTGGGGTAAACAGGATGGGGATGATCCCAAGGCAGCCTGGCACTATCCCAGCCCCTGTCCCCTGGAAAACATCCCGAAGGGATAAGGGTCCGTCCTGCCCCAGGGCATGGCGGGGCAATGCCACAGACATGGAGAGGAGCTGGGAGGGATGGACACTGCGTTCTCCCCCACCGCAACCTGTGAGGAGAGGGGTTTAGCAGTGGGGCAGCCCCAGGAACGGAGCAGGGAGGGCAGAGGCTCTTCCCGGGGCTCTCCTGGAAGCAGCCCAGGCAGCTCTGGGGCTGGGAGGAAGCATCTCTTATTTCTTCTCTAATTTTAGACCTCTTCATGGTGTTCAGTTTTCTTAGCCACCAGTCAGCTGCTGTCTCCTCACACAAAGCAAGCGTGCATAAATGAAACCAGACACATCTATACGTGCTGGAAACCATCCAGGAGCAATCACTGCCATGCCAGCGAAGGGTGTGAAGCCCCCCATCTGCTCCTGGTTGGGAGGCAGCACGGCGAGTCCCCCCCAGCACAGCTCCCCGGGGCTGGTCCCTCCGTGGCACCGGGGACACGTGGCAGGAGCGGGGCTGGGAGCGACCTGCTTAGGGGCATCTTGACCTCAGCTGGTGGGGCAGATGGGTTGTTTTTCATATTGCCCAGCTCAGTTTCCAAGCAGGACACCCCTGTGATCTCACTCAAAGTGGAGGGGACGTGTCTGAGTGGGGCATCTCCCAGCAAAGGGAACCTGCTGCTGCTTTCTGCTCCGTGTTTCTGCATCCCTGGGTGTTTCGGTGGTGTTTGTGCCTCTACACGTGGGCCTGCAGCCAGGGGTATGTTGTTGCCCGACCTTGGAACTTTCAATATCAGGCACGTTGACACTGGCTGAGCAATGTACAGGCCAAAATCTGTCCCAGAGAGCTCAGGGGAGGCGATATGAAAGCACATGGCTGACCATGACCCGGCAGCTGGGGACACGGCTGCCCCATCCCTGGGGCTGGCTCTTGGGGATCTTGAGTCCTAATTCCACCCCCGTGACGGGCTTGAGTCCCAGTGGATCAGATTCAGCTGGTGGGTCAAATGACCCACCTGCAGCCAAAGTGGAGCGGGGCACATCCCCTCCTGGCAGGTCTCATCCTCGCTCCCTGAAATGGGGATGAAAGCACCATCTTGCCCTGCTTGGGAGAGTCATGGGAGGTTATGGCTGCTGGGACACTGCTCGGAAGAGGCTGGATCAGTACCGACATCCCTGCTGCTGGAATCAGGGCCGTCCAGTGCATTATTATTGCCTAGAAACCATTGCTCCTCCTGGCCAACAAATCCTGCTCCAGTCAGCTTGCCTGGGTGTATAAACACCCCTACAATTCCCAGGGGATCGGGCTCTGCCAGTCCTGATCTGACCCTGTGCACTGCGTCTGCCCTGGGGACTGAGACCCCCTGGCTCCTGCTGCTCATAATCACACCCTCGTCCTCCGCCGGTACCTGGGGGGGGGGCGGGAGTTGTATGAGAAATCAATAGCTGCTGGAGGATTTGTGCATTTTGCACCACTGTCTCAGGGAAATCCAATATATCGACCGTGCTTCTCAAGACCGGCATGGATGGAGCAGTAACGGGAGCACTGGGGTTTGGCCGGTGGATGCCGAGGGTGTCTGAACCCCGGGGCTGCTGCTCTATCGATCCTGGCAGGCAGAGCAGCATCTTCTGGTGTGATTACTAAATCGTCTCATTATTTCACGCCAAGCTTGCCCCCAACCTGCTTTTACTTCCATATTTATTTATTCCCCTCCCTTTCTTTCCAAGTGGCGGCCCCTGGTCCTCCCGTGGGAGCAGGAACCCTCCCGAGCAGGGCAGGGCAGGGCAGGATGCCCAGAGCAGCCATTCCCCTGGTCATGCTCCCATTATTTCTTCTGGTTTCAGCAGAGACATGAATTTATCTTCCCAGCTCCCCCCAGTGTTGACCCACCCTGTGGCCCAGGCTCAGCACATCCCGCTCTGCTCATGGGGCCAAGGAGGGTCATGCTGCTAAAGAGTCCCCTCCTGTGACAAACTGAGCCCCCAGATATCCAGAGCATCTTAAAAGTCAGCTGCCCAGGGAGGCAGTGGGAAGGGAGGTGTAGGAATGGTTGTCTGGGGGTGTCCTGCTTTGTCTCCTGCTACGGAAAACTCTCCTCGTCGTGATTGCTATGAATGCCATTAAAGGAAATTTCCCCTCTGCAAGACTCCTTCTCTCAAGCTTCTTTTGACAGCTCCTTATCCCCAGCAATGCAGGATCTTTAAAAGTATAATTATATATTTCTTTAAAACCCCACCATGCTATTTATAAATTATTCTATATGCTCTCAACAAAGCAAGTGCCAGACTGCACTGGCAGAAAGCCCACTCCCGGCTTCTCCTTTTAAAATAAGGTTTAAAAATGCAAATAATGTTGCTGCTTTTATTTTTTTTTCCTAGCTACAACAGCATGGGGGAAAATCACAATGCAAACTCTTTCCCAGAAAAGAGCAGGAGATGAGGGGAACATGGCAGCCTGCTGCAAGGCACAGGGACGGGGATCCAAACCCAGGGCACAGGGACTGAGATCCAAACCCAGGGCACAGAGACAGGGATCCAGACCCAAGGCACAGGGATTTGGATCCAGACCCAGGATACAAGGACCTGGATCCAGACCTGAGGCACAGGGATCAGGATCCAGACCCAGGGCACAGGGACCTGGATCCAGACCTGAGGCACAGGGACTGGGATCCAGACCCAGGGCACAGAGATTTGGATCCAGACCCAGGGCACAGGGACCTGGATCCAGACCTGAGGCACAGGGATCAGGATCCAGACCCAGGGCACAGGGACTGAGATCCAGACCCGAGGACAAAGGGACTGGGATCCAGACCCGAGGCACAGGGACCTGGATCTAGACCTGAGGCACAGGGACTGGCATCCAGACCTGAGGCACAGGGACTGGGATCCAGACCCAGGGCACAGGGACCAGGATCCAGACCCGAGGCATGGGGACTGGGATCGGCTGGGATGCGCATCCCTCCCCTGCTGGGAAGTGCTGCCTGCATTCCCGTTGCCTGCCCTCCAGCCCGGCTGTGGGCAGGCAGCAGCGGATCCAGGCAGCCGTGGGCTTTCCTTTTGCATTTAAGGCTTCTCCTGCCCTTCTCCTTCCTGCCTGCCTTCCCTCACCCTTGGATGTGCAGAGCTAGGAGTTTTGAAACGTTTTGAGGAGCCGGAAAGCCCGGAGTCCCAGCAGAGCAGTGAAATGCTGTCATGATGCCAAGTGTGGTCCCAGAGCGCGTCTGATAACGGGAGGCAGGGCTTTGCCAATCAGATATTCAAAAGGAACTGTTGCTAGAAAACATGGCAATGGTGAGTGAGAAGGTGTCCAGCCTGTGCTCTGCCTCCTCTGCTATTGTCCGTCTTTGTTTAATACCAATAAATGCTATTAACTGATATAAATACCAATAAATGCTATTTATTTGTATAAATAGCATCTATTGGTATTCAATAAATGAATAGCATCTATAGGTATTAAATCAATAGCATCTATAGGTATTTAATAAATGAATAGCATCTATAGGTATTAAATAAATTAATAGTATCTATTGGTATTCAATAAATGAATAGCATCTATAGGTATTAAATAAGTGAATAGCATCTATTGGTATTCAAAAAATCAATAGCATCTATAGGTATTAAACAAATGAATAGCATCTATTGGTATTCAATAAATGAATAGCATCTATTGGTACTAAATAAATAGCATTTATTGGTGGGTAAAAACCCCTCCGAGGTACCAAGGGGAGGGTTGGTCACTCGTTATTTCCAGTTTCTGGACTTGCAAGCTGCTGTATCAGAAGATACTTCTTAATGCATCACTGTACGTATTCTCTCCAATGCAATAATAAAGAGAATATTTATTGCTTGAGCGATTCTCCTTTATCTCTGGGCATTCAAAGAGCCGAAGCTGCAAATCCCCGCTTCATTTCCCGACCCTGAGCGAGCTGATTGGGAACGAGGTGAAAAAGGTAAAGCATTAAAACCCCAGCGAGCTGCTAAACGTGAGGCACGCTGTGACATCTAGCGCCGAGGTCAGGCTGCGGAGGGTGAGGTTTCGGATGAAGGGCACTGAAGCTCTGTTCGTTAAACGGTTTTCTGCGAACATAATTAAGAGATGGTATCAGCGAGCATCGCTGCCGGCGCTGCCGGGGGAGTCTCAGCGCCGGGTAAGAGCGCTCGCAAATCAGAGGTGCCCCGGCCTGCGGCAGGACCCTGACGGATCACGGCAGGACCCTGACAGATCCCGGCAGGACCCTGATGGATAAATGCATGTAAACTACAGATCCCGGCAGGGCGGTGCTGCGGGCAGCTGCCTGCGGGCAGGAGCCCTGCCCTGGGCACAGGGAAAGGCTGCAAACTGTCCCCTGAGGTTGTGCCAGAGGCTGGGAAGCCGAGATGAATCCCAAAGTGTGGAAAATCTGGGAGCTGGGGAGGGGCAGGGTTAGGGTCACTGGGATACCCCGCTCTGAATGGCTCCAGTGCTGCCCCACACTGTCCCACAGCAGGCACTGGTGTGCGCAGCTCCCCGCCGGTGAGCGGGACAGGGGGTGCGAGGGTGAACACCTACACCATTGTGCAGCTTTGGGAGAATTTCTTCTTCATTTTTCCCTTTCTCTTCCCCTCCTCTTTTTCCTTTGCAGTCTTCTCTTTCTTTTCCTTCTCCCTGGCATTTTGTGGCCTATCCGCATAATTTACCTATTTACCTCCTCCCGCAGTTCTTACTCATCTTTCTTGTGTCTTCTCCAATCCTTCCCCTCCATCTCCATTCTCTCTCTCTTTCCCCTGGCTGGTACCCCTCCATTTCTCCCCATCCCATCCCATCCCATCCCATCCCTATTCCCACCTCATTCTTATTCCCATCCCCATCCCCATTCCATTTCCATTCCTATCCCATCCCATCCCAATCCCA
>VZRW01010728.1:0-14921 GCA_013398125.1 Aegotheles bennettii
AGTTTTGAGAACATGCTGAAAAATGGCCGGTGTGATCTGTTGAGTCAACTTCATCCCTAAGAATAAACTATCCTTAACACTTGCCTATTTTACTGTTTTATAAAACACTTAAATTGTTTTAATTTCTATGATATAGAATTTAGTCAAGGTCTAATTTTGACTTAGTTGTAATTAACTTGCCCTATAGTTTTTCTTTCTATGCTGGTAAGTGGAGCAAAGGTAGGTAAAAAATGGTTGCCTCCCCTCTTGGTATATACTACTGTGTGTGTCTTGAGCTACAGAAGACAGGTGGAGCTGTTATTTTTTGTACCTCCCTGTTCTTCAGGATTTATAAAGTAATATACATGGCCTTTTTGCCTTTGGTAAGTTCAACTTCATGGTACCTTAACCTCTTGGTAAAGTATCCAATGATGTGGGGTTTGGAAACTTAATGTTCTAATTCAGCTTTTTATTTTTGCTTTTTTAGGGAGTATGATCTTCCAAAAATAGGGAATATTTTGGAAAAAAAATAATACAATAATTTTTAAAAGTAATATTTTCTTCATTAAATCTGCGACTATATATGTTTATCAGAAGACTTTAATTGGATTTCTATTGGAATATCTACACATTATTTACATTCCTTATTTATCATTTAGTTAATGCTCATTCCTTTTCTTGAGAACTCTTATAATTCAAATCTATGCTAACATATCCTTTCAACTGAAAAGGTAACTTGACTAAATGCTGAACCACAGATAGTGGGGTTCTTTATTTTTTTTTTTAATTAAATTGTAAGGCTGGAGAACAAAGACACCAGTTGAAGCCATCTTTCTTCATTGACCAAAACTACAATAAGTGGCTGGGCCTGGAAAAGAACTAAAATGTAACTAATTATTTTTACAAGCTGCTAGAACTTGTCTATAGTAGATTTTATGCAGTAGATTTACTAAGGATGGCTATCCTAATATGATATGAATTTATATTTTCCAGAATATTCATGGAAGTTATTATGAAACATGAGTATTATTTAAATGGTGCATTGTTTCAAAGGAGAGCATGTGCACCTGCTGAAGCTTAAAGTATCCATATTTACAACAATGTTGGTAGGCAGTATGTTACTGAGGTGTAACTCTATATAATTTTATGTAGTGAGGCAAGATTTGTGTGGTTTTTTTCCCTTTGTTGTTGACCTAATTTTTATGAAGTTTTAATATTGAAGTATTTTTCTTCTGGTGTTCATATAGAAGTAGATCTGGCAACAGATCACTCTCAAGACACAAGGACAGACGCAGATCCAGAAGTCCCCTGAAAAAACAGTCTAGATCTAGGGAAAGGTGGAAATCAAGAAGTCGGTCTCATTCTCGGTGAGTTTCATTCCTAAGAAATGATACTGTTGTTCTTAGTACACAGTACAAAGTTTTTGAAAAAAAATAACAAACCTTTTAGGTGATGGCAAAGGATGGAATCTCTAAATGCTTTAGCCTGTCCCTAGGCTTTGTTTGTGGAATAAAAGAATAAAAAATAAATTTTTATGCTGAATGTACTGGTTTGGGTTGGGATATAGTTAATTTTCCTAATAGTAACTCATATGGTGCCTATGGGGGTTAAACCACAACACTGAGGTACCTAAACTTTGATACCAAAGTCTAGTCTACGTTTATACCAACATGCAAGCTGATCGAAAACAGGTAACTTTAATTGTTAGGCCAATGGATTAGGTATGTTCTGTGTAGCCTGTGCAACACACAAAAAAGTGGATGATGCTTCTTCAATATCTATCTGTTGAGAAGGTTGGATTCAGGCTGAACTTGATCCTGCATTCTGAGAACATGTATAAAGTTTTTGTGCACAAGCTTTTAGTTTTTCCTTTGGCTATTTCATATTGGCCATACACTGATGTAGGCACAAATGCATGTGCCTGTTATGTGGCATATTTACATTTCAGGATCTAATACATCTATATTTTGCCTAGTCTCTTAATTTTTAAATTTGACTGTCTAATTATTGAACCATGAAATTCCAACAAGATAATTCCTTTATCTCCTTGGATTATAACATAATTTTCTGAGGGATGAAATCGTGAATGTTCACAAAAGTGCCTATGGAAGTAGCTTCATGAATAGAAGCCTTGGTACTTTTTTTCTGTTTTATCTCTGTAATTCCCACGACTCATTTAAAGGGAGCTTCATACTTAGGTTGTGTAGTTCTCTCGTTTTCTGAGGGGAGCAGTTTTGTGGGAAAGACAACTGCAGATCTGTGGACCTTGATGGGAACAGTTAGGAGTAGGTTACATAGCTGGGCTTAATTGATGGATCCGTTTGACTCTCTGCTGTTGTCTGGATCTTCTTGAGATATATGCTCACTGGAAGGGGCAAGTCCAATGAAATCTCTGTGATAAATAACTGGAAGGTACTGCTTAGGTCATTGTGAGACCCCTTGCTATTGCAGAGATTGTGTGCTGTTTCATCTTTCTGATCTTACATTCCTTCTGTGAGACATCTAAAGAGGCATTTGCCAAAACCTGATAGGAACCAAAATCTTCCGGTCACAATCCATGAAACAAGCCTACTATTTATTAGTATCAAAACACTTGTTCCAAAGAAGAAAGATGGGGGCTGTGTGTAGGGCTTTTCATGTCTGAATGAGTCTCTTTGAGAATCTTTAAAAATCCCAGAATAGGTAACAATACCAATAGATGCAGCAGCTTCTGTCAGTCTGGTTCTCTTGGGCATGAAAGGGCCTGCTCATCATCAACAACTCTTGCGTTTTCTCCTGCTTCTCTCTCTGAACAATTGTCTTGGTTGAGTTTTGACCCTACGTTTGTCTTTTGAGGGAATTTGGTGAAATTTTATCCCTGTTTTTTTGTTTCTGTGTATTAATTGATGTTTGACTTCCAAGCAATTCCAGGATATTTATGTGAGAGAACACTGTAGAATAGACTTCTGTCCAGTCAGCTGTCATTATTCATGTGGGGGTGGTTAATCTGCAGTCCATTTTACATGGACACACTTTTACTAAAGAATGGATTTACAAATTATAGAGTTTGTCTTACTTCTGACAAAATGTAGAAAATTTATGTATGTATAATAATGTAGCTGTGAGATGAAAAGACATATTCTTTCAAAGTGTAATAACATAAATTTGAAGATCACAATTTGATTTGATTTTGCTCCCCCCTTCACCAATTTGGTTTATATAGCCTCTCTCCTTCATGGTGAACAGGGGTGCAAAATTAAAATTTTGAATAATTACTATTTTTCAACAGAAACACATATTTTCTCTTGAACAATTAATATATGCTAAAGAGTTAGTTGTAATTTTTATTGGAAAGTTCAAAGATGAATTCATGATTTGTGTTTGGCTTTTCACAGGGACAAGAAAAGAGACAAAGAGAAGATCAAGGAAAAAGAAAAGGTCAAAGAAAAGGAGAAGGAGAGAGACAGAGACAAAGAAAGGGAAAGAGAGCAAGATAAAGAGAAAAACAGAAATAAGGACAAGGAGAAGGACCGGGAGAAAGAGCGAAACAAATATCGAGAGAGAGTCAGAGACAAGGATAGGGATAGAGACAGGGACAAGGATAAGGACAAAGATAGGGACAGGGAAAAGGACAAAGATAAGGAAAAAGACAGGGAAGAGTTAGATCAGAACAAGGAAAAAGGTGATGTTGAGAAAGAGGGGGAGAAGGACAGAGAGAATATTAAGAACAAGGAGGGAGATAAGGATAAAGGAGGGGACAAAGAGAAGGACAGAGACAAAGAAAAGGAAAAAGATGAGGATAAGGAGAAGGAGCGAGAAAGAGAAAAAGAGAGAGATGATAAAAAGAAGAAAGATAAGAGATCCAGAACACCTCCAAGAAGCTATAGCTCTTTAAGAAGATCTCGTAGCTCCAGCAGGTTTGTTTAGAATTTTTTCATGCTTTTTTTGGACTTGTCAGTACAATGACGCACCATGAAAAATGCGCATCCTAATTTTTATGTATCAATATCACCATGTCACTTACTTGTCAATTTGTATTCTTTCTGTTTTGTAGATTTCCCTATAAAGTAAAATCTATTACAAAGAGCTCTGTATGATGCTTGATAGAAAATAATTTCTTTTGGGCAGCTGGTACTTGCCTTTCACATAACTGTATAGTATAGTCCTTGAGGACAGTAAGTAGATGGTTCTTATGCCATTTCTCTGTGTTGAAGCCATCCAAAAGTTATGATAGAGGGACATAAAACATCATCTTTGTTGTGATGAAAGTTTGAGTCACTGTTACGTAGTTCCTTGGTTACTTACATACTGTACAGTGATGGTCTGTAGAGAAATTTGTTGGGCTTACGAACAGCTGGGTGGCCACTTGGCCACCTTAAGGATGGTGAGCAATGAATTTTCTTGGCTGGATGGCTGAACAGCAGGAAGCAAGCATGGTTTAGTGGTGATATAGGTAGGTGGTTGAACTGGGTGATCTTGAAGGTCTCTTCCAACCTCGATGATTCTATGTTGCTTGGCTGGCTAGGTATTCAGAAAGCGAATGTATCTCACTTAGAAGGTAAGGATGGTCAGATACAAGTAAAAATTAACATTCCTTAACCCTGCTGATAATAAACAGGAAAAGAGTCAAGGTTAATCTAGCTGTTGGTTTTGCCTCTGAGGGAAGGAAGATAAACTGGGTGGAAAGTCTGGATAAATTCAGTACAGCAAAAGGAGGCTGTGAGATTGATTATAAGCTCTCTAAGTGGACTAACTCAGGCATATTCTAAAAGCGTTGCAGCTAACTTAAGTTCAGAAGTTTTAGTGGAAAACTTTCTTTCTGAATACCTCAGCAAGTAGAGTTCAATAATATCATGTGTCAAATTTAGGTACCAAATTTTATGCTACCTTGAGAGAATGAAATGCTGGATAAATTGGGACAAGTTCTACATATTATTATCACTTCCCTGGACAAAAGCAAAATTTCCATAGCCCTCAAAGTTCAGGAGTTCATGGTTCATATAATACAGAAAAGGCTGTAATGGTTTCTGAACGTTCTGTTTGGGTTATATGAAATGTCCATGTTGTTTTGGAGATTTATGGGCAAAATACTGTGGCTTCTTTAAGCATATGCAGCTTCCTATTTTAATGCATTGTTAATGTTATTTCATGGGTTGAATACCTGCACAGAGTAGAGATACTTCTGTCAGCTTTGAAAACATAACATTTTCTGCCTGTATTCCTCAGGAGTGTTTAATTAGATAAGTAATTGCAGTGAGTTGACCTTGGCTGAACGACAGCTGCCCACCAAGCCGCTCTATCACTCCCCCTTCTCAGCTGGACAGGAGGAGAAAAATATGACGAAACGCTTGTGGGTCAAGATAAGGACAGAGAGAGAGATATCACTCGCCAATTACTATCACAGGCAAAACAGAGTTGACTCAAGGAAATTAATTTAATTTATTGCCAATCAAATCAGAGTAGGGTAATGAGAAATACAACCAAATCTTAAAACACCTTCCCCCCACCCCTCCCTTCTTTCTGGGATCAATTTCACTCCTGATTTCTCTACCTCCCTCCCCCCAAGCAGCACAGGGGGACGAGGGATGGAGGTTGCGGTCAGTTCCACTCCTTTCTCCTCACACTCTTCCCCTGCTCCAGCGTGGGGTCCCTTACACAGGAGACAGTCCTCCACAAATTTCTTCAACATGGGTCCTTTCTGTAGGGTGCAGTTCTTCAGGAACAGACTGCTCCAACATGGGTTCCCCATGGGGTCACAAGTCCTGCCAGCAAACCTGCTCCAGTGTGGGCTCCTCTCTCCACAGCATCACAGCCTCCTTTGGCCACATCCACCTGTTCCAGTGTGGGGTCCTCCATGGGCTGCAGGGGGACAGCCTGCCTCACCATGGTCTTCACCATGGGCTGCAGGGGAACCTCTGCTCCAGTGCCTGGAGCACCTTCTCCCCTCTCCTTCTTCACTGACCTTGGTGTCTGCAGGGTTGTTTCTCTCACTCCTCTCTCTCCTGGCTGCTGTTGTGCAGTAGTTTTTTCCCCTTAAATATGTTATCACAGAGGTGCTACCACCATCACCGATTAGCTCAGCTTTGGTCAGTAGCAGGTCTATCTTGGAGCTGGCTGACGCTAGCTCTATGGGACATAGGGGAAGCTTCTATCAGTTTCTCACAGAAGTCACCTCTGTAGCCCCCCCACTACCAAAACCTTGCCATGCAAACCCAATACAGTAATGTGTAGCTTATATGAGAGTCTTGGTGGGAGATCCAGCTCCTAATGTCAAATAGCGAGTGTAGTTATCTGGATATTCATATTCTAGTTTGCAACTGTTATGCTCCCCTATAGTATCCCTCTATTTAAGAAAGCGTCGTGGAAGACTCAAATGTCATGTACTTGGGCAGAGAATTCTAGTGAAATTTAGCGCCTCTCTTCTAATGGACTCACAATACAAAGCCCTACGTTGATATGAAATTAATTTTTTGTACAGATGCTATTAAACAGGGACAATGTCCTTTTTGAAGATGGAGGATGAGGGAAATATACTGGTTTTTATATGTATCCATCATACAAGGAGAGGCTGAGAGGGCTGAGATTGTTTAGCCTGGAGAAGAGAAGGCTGAGGGGGTATCAGTGCGTATTGAATACCTGATGGGAGAGTGTGAAGATGATGGAGCCCAACTCTTCTCAGTGATGGCCAGTGACAGGGCAAGAAGTAGTGGGCGTATATTAGAAAAAAACTGTTTCCCATATTTCAGTGTTTAAATTGTGTTTTTTCTGGGTAAACTGGAACCAGTTTCCCAGAGAGATTGTGGAGTCTCCATCCTTGGAGATATAAAAAACCTGATTGGACATGGCCCTGAGTAACCTGCTCTAGTTAATCCTGTTTTGGGAGTGTGGGGGTCTGGACTAGGTGTTCTTCAGGGGGCTCTTCCAACCTCAGTAATTCTGTTATTCTGAAAAGTATTTGTCAATAGGTTGGGCTACCAAGTCCCAGTTAGCTTGTATTTAGGCGTGTCCGTTTACTTTGGTGATTGGCTTTGCCTAGTTGAAATGGTTACAAACCATTCAGGAGAAGATTATTCAACAGCCTGGCATTTTAGCTATCTGGATTTACACTGCAGCATTGAGTTGGGACCCTTTTTGAAGATGCAGATCCTTTTTTCTGAAGAGTGTAAAGTATCGGACAAACAGTCTTCTAGTCTTTTTGGAGAAGAGATGGAATAGAACATACAGGACCTTTTAAGAACTAGATGGCAGCTTGCCTTGCTTTACTGACAAATAGTGTGGCTATTTTTGATTCCTAGCTGAAGGCAGAGACACAGACCAGAGGAAGAGGAGAATCAGGCTCCTTTTACAAGAAACATCAGATAGGGTAGTGACTTTGTCCAAAGAGAAGACTTCTTGATGGTTAAAATGGTATCTTCCTTCATAACCCAGTAATGGTTCAACCTGAAGGTGGTAATATCAAGTCCAGTCAGTCTTATCTATTAAATATTGTCTGTCCGGGATTTTATTTTTTTTTTACTTAAAGAAGGCAGAGGGACCCCATATATTCCGCTGGCAATTTCTGTGGCATTAGCAAGGCTCAGATTCCATCAGGGTCAAAACCAAAATTTGTGCCTTAGGAGCAAACAGAATATGAAGAGACTGAAAGCTACTTCTCTTTCCAAGAAGTTAGTTCACACTGCCACCATTTTTCCAAGTACTGCTAGTTGGAGACAGGTGTTGAGAAATCTCTCCGAGTGTTAATAAAAACAGGCATACAAAAATCTTTGTATAGACAAATGTAACACAGATAGGAACGCTGTAAGACGCAGCTGTAGTTCTTCAACTTGGAAGTATGAAAAGCAGAAACTTGAAAATTCGATTTAATGAATAAAGAGTTTCTAGTTTGAATACAATTACTAAGGCACTTGGTTGCTCACAGATGCGTATGCAGAAAAACAAAATAAAGTGGGAATGTACTCAAGGTAGACCAAGTGGGAGCACTATCAGAATAATATATTAATTTCCAATATCCTCATTTGAAAAAAGGTGATGATAAATGTGAGTATCTTCAAAATTAGGTGCATGTTAACCAGTGAACAGCTGATCAATGATTGTGGGGGTTTTTTCCCATGATTTTGAAGCCACTTTATATTTTTGTTTACCAAAGATGGAATCAAATTTAAGAGCTTGCTAAACAAAATAGCTATGAACTTTTGTCCTGTGCAGCTTCAGGAGGTCAGGCTAGATGATATTGTCAGAGTATGAATCCAGATAGTGATACTAGGTATATCTTAATATATCCTTTTGTAATTTATCTAATAACTGTAGTTTTCTTGGCCTTTCTAAATATTAAAGAAGTTAGGTGTGAATTGCAAAAGCTGGTATGCATAAGTGTAGCTTTTGTACTGTATCTTAAAATGCCCTGTCAATGAGTTTTTAACTTACCTGTTTTTCTTTGATGGTTCTTCCTGTCTGCTTTTCCTGTTCTATGAAAAAGTGATAGGAAAGAGTCATATTACTTTGACAGAGATAGGTTCTACGTTTACGTTGAATGAAGCTTTACTTGCTCAGTTTTTACTTTATTTTAACATGTGCCTCAGTATGTTTGCAACCAGTTATTTAACGTTCTGTTCTATTTGAGATCAGACTCCATAACAGCAACTTCAGCAAATTTCATACATTTGTAAAACAGCTGTTTTTGTAAAATACCGAGCTCTTCAATGCCTTATAGAATAGGTTTGTTGAGCGTGAACTGCTAGGAAAACAATAGATATTAAAATAAAAATTAAGTTGACAACAGCTTGAGCTTCATTTTGCACTGTTTGCTTCTAAATCAATAGGAATGCTAGCTCGTGTATTCAGGAATTATACTTCAGTGACACTGAACTGAAATTCCAGTGATCTTAAGCTTGTAATGTTAAGTTTTGAAGTTCGTATTGCTCAAGTTATGCCTTTTGTCTTAATGTGGCTTTTCATTCACTTGGATTCTTTTCCTGACTGAATCCTGAACAGGATTAATGAATTCAGTATGTTTCCATTGTTCTCAGGTATAAGTACAAGCATGTGAGGATAAACATAAAAATTTTTTTTTTGCTTTGTACAGTTCATATATTATTGATGATATATAATGTTAAATTCAGGGATATTTACTTAGCTGTGTCAGATCATTTTAAGAGCTTTCTGTTTTTATGCATTTCCCGAGTTTATTATTTTTGTTCTTTGGTGATCTTGCATTTCTTGGTCCTCCAGAGAAAGGCGTAAAAGGAAGAGTAGAAGTCCCTCCAAGTCTCCTAAAACATCCAAAACAACAAAAAGAAAGTCTTCACGAACTCCTTCTCCTAGAAGGTCAGTTTGATGCAAACATAAAAGTTAATGAACAGTAAAAGAGGAAAAAGTTACAGTATTTTTGTTAAATTGAAATGTGACATAGAGATCACTGTTATGAAAGGAGCTAACTCAATTTGTGTTTCTTCTGGATTTTTTTTTTGTTAGGCAAGAAGCTCTTTAATAATTTTCTTTTCTAAGGAAAAGGTTTGTTTTTCAATAAACAGAACTTTAGAAGGTGGATGCAGATAAATATAGTGAAAACAATTTGGGAAGTATTTTCATTGATTTACTGCCTTTTCACTAGTCTTCTCAGATAATTTCAATTGGTCAATATGATTAATTTCTAATTTAAAACAAAACAAAAAAAACCCTTCATGGATTTGATCTTTGTTATGCTTTCAACTAGAGAGTTTTAAATCTGTTAGTGCAAATTTGCTTCAAATCAATAAAAGTCCTTCATTGGATACAGATTAACTTGGTTTTCTCTTTGCAAATATTCTGTGTACTGAACCATATGCATTCTTTAGCTCTCTTGAGTCAAAAACTCCCCTTGTATTATGTTTTTTGGGGGTTTTGGAGTGTGTGGGGGTTTTTTTGTTTTGTTTTGTCTTTTTTTGTTGTTTTGGTATTTTTTTTAAAATCTCCCAGATGAGAGTTTAGTTTGCAGTTCAATGGTTTAAAGGTGACTGAACCTTTCTGAAGGAAAGCAAACCAGGATACCAACATTCTTAGTTACTGTACTATGCAATTTACTGTACAGTACATTCAATATATGCACTGATAGTACATTTGTTGCTGTTGGATCAATTTCTGATTTGAGTAAAAATTTTCTTAAACAGAAACAAGAAAGAAAAAAAAAGAGAAAAGGATACAAATAATGAAAGAAGAGAAAGGGAACACTCTACCTCCAAGAAAAAAAGTAGTAAAGAGAAGGAAGGAAGGGAGAAATCTGACAAAAGCACCACTACTTTGAAGGTAAGCTGTGTGACCAAGTGATAAGCAGAGTGCAGTGCTGCAAGTGGAATGATTATTGGAATTCCCTCATTTTTTTCTTTCTTTCTTTTCCTCACCCTTCTTTTTCCCCTGTTTTCATTACCAAATTATTGCCACCTGGGTTTAGGTTTTGCCAGTTAGAGACATGAAAATCATTCTCCAATTTATGTTAGTAGGCCAGTTTGAGAAGTCTGTGTGAACTTTACTGGACCTATAGGAGCTTGTGTATATAGGTTACAGAAACAGTTTTGATTTTGCTCTCTTTTCCGTTCTGTGCCCTATGTTAGGAGTTGGCTGGCTGACTATCTGTATGAGCAGGCAAGAAGCAGATTGTGTGACTAATCGGTAGGGTTCAGGATTAGTTTGGCTGTGTCATGGTTTAAACTCGTGGGCTGAGATAAAGACAGTTTAAGCCGTGCACACAAGCAAAGCAAAACAAGGAATTCATTCACTGCTTCCCATCAGCAGGCAGGTGTTCAGCCATCTCCAGGAAAGCAGGGCTCCATCATGTGTAATGATTACTTGGGAAGACAAATGCCATCACTCTGAATGTCCCCCCCTTCCTTCTTCCCCCAGCTTTTTATTGCTGAGCATGACACCATACAGTATGGAATATCCCTTTGGTCAGTTGGGGTCAGCTGCCCCAGCTCTGTCCCCTCCCAACTTCTTGTGCATCCCCAGACTACTCACTGATGGGGTGGTGTGAGAAGCAGAAAAGGCCTTGACTCTGTGTAAGCACTGCTCAGCAATAACAACAACAACAGCAATAACAACAATCTCTGCATTATCAACACTGTTTCCAGCACAAATCCAAAACATAGCCCCATACCAGCTACTATGGAGAAAATTAACTTTATCCCAGCCAAAACCAGCACAGACTGTCAAGCTGAAAAGATTTTTAATAAAGTTTCAATCTGCAGTTGCTCTCCCTGGTTGCCTTGGTCCTTGGCTGCATATTGGACTCTGCAGGAGTAAAGCTGAAGATTTGGGGGAGAGTAGTATGGGATTTTTCCCTTGCAAAATAGAAGGTGGTGTGATTAAAAAAAGAAACATCTTCAAATTATTTAATCATAGAATTTGAAAAGCAGCATGCCTTTAAAGAGCAGTTTGTGGTACTCAGAATTATTCAACTGTTATAAAACAGTTGATTTAGGTGACTCTGTTCACATGCTTAAATAATTGTCTTACTAAAGAACTCTTAAAATTTATCAGTTACCTGACAAAAAATAAGAAAGAAACATTGTAATCTTGTTTTATTTAGAAAATGTGGTGAAGTCTCAATTTCTGGGAGCTGTTTCTCATAGGTCCCATAATGCTGCTTGTTCTGTTTTACCTGAATGTTGACGATAAAGACAGATGACTTTATGGCAATGATTTCTTGGGTGACAGGTTGTTATGAGTGCCTAACCTCAGCCAATTGAAATGAAAACTTTTAAATTTTTTTTTTTTTAAAAAAGAGCTTACACCTCTATTCTGAAAATTGCTGAGACAAGACAGGCATTTAAAAATTGAGGCAATCAAAATACCAAGAGTTGGTTTGAGGTCATATCCTGTAATGCTAAGAGTATGATTTTCTTTTTGTAAAATAGTTTTATCTTTGGTAGGACAAAGATCACACTAAAGAGGATCTGAATTCAGAAACTGACAAGGAAGTAGGCAATAGAGATATGCAAAGGACAGATGAAGTCAAACTACAACAGAATGGGAACTGTCAACCAAATGATGAAAACCTCTCAATTAAAACAGAAGAGGTTTAAAGTGAATAACAGACCTCTGACTCAACTAAGGAATGAAATCAAAAGATTTTTCTTTCATGGAATGAGGAAGAAAATGTCAAAGCAATCAACCTGAACACGGTGGTAGTACTAGTAGCTCTTCCATTTCTTGTTATAGCTTTGTTGATTTCTTGCTGTAAAGCAAGAGAGCATGGACCAGTAGTTATACCATGAAAAGGCAGAACTATTAACCTCTGAAAATCCATACATTTCCATGATGGCTGTACTTATTTGTATAATGATTTATGTTAAGTTTTGCCAGAAACTGTTACAAATAAGTAGAAACTGAAAGATGTAAACCTGTACTAACAAAAAAACCCCAAAACAAACCTGAAGATATAGATTGACGGTCATCTAAAAGACTGCTTATTTATGTTTATTTGTGGGTTAAACAATCCACAAACTGTGTGTACTGTTTGATGTGCTTGGAAATGGTGCATAAATATACATACTTTCTTTTGGTTTAAATGAAAACTATAGAAAAGGGGGTTTTAAACACAGTTTTATGGTTCTTATGTTAAATGCACACTGACTAGTTTGTTTTTCATTTGCTCACTGCTTGAGATCCTTGGGTTTTATTTAAAACAATTTCTTACTAACATCCCTTAAATGAATATTTCTTTCAAAGTATTTGAACAATGCATTCTACTTTTCTGTTCCTAAAAGGAACATTGCCATGTTATAGATAATAGGTTACCTTACTGGGTTATTTTGGGGTTGTTTTAGTTTGTTGTTTTCTTTTGTTCTTCCAGAAATGAGCACATCTGTATGATATTGTTAGAACTTACAGCTTTGTTTTGAGCTGTACTGCAGTGTGTCTGTTCAGTTGCAAACAGTACAGGTGCCATTATGAAAATATTTTTTATTTGTTTAAAAAAATATGGGAGCACAAGCAGAAGCTTTAGTGCCTTCTTAAAACAATGTAGTATTTTCTAGAAAAGTATACGTGCTATTACTCATTTTCAGCTAAATCTTACATGATCTCTATTACTATTTTGCCACCACCATGCTGTAGACAAGAATACAAGTGATTTGTCAAAACAATTTTTTTGATTCACTTGTTAAAATACTAAAGCTCCATTTCTACGTTTATTTTTAGAAGAGATTTATAGGTGAAAAAGATGCATTTTGGAGACCACCACTGTACAAAAGTAGTAGCTGAATACAAAGTATTTTCTGATCACCTGCATCAAAGACAGCCCTTTAGACACTTAACCTACATTTGGATGGCCTTAATTGTTACCTCTCCATCATCTCTCATACCTGTTGGGTGATAGAAAAGGAATCGTATGCAAAGCTGAAGGGCTAAATAATTTAGGGAAAAAATATTCTAATTTACACAGGAGTTATATGATAGAAATACTTTTTTCATTCTTTAAAGAGAGAGCATGTAAAAAATAGAATGACAAAGCAAATATTTTTGTCAAGGTAAAACATGGCTTGTGCTCTCTGAACTAATTTAATCAGTTTCATCTTTGAGAAATCTCAGTCATACCTTTAAATTTTATACCTAAAATGAAGTAGATTATTTTTAATATAACTTAATTAAATTACTTAATTGCCTTACCTCATGGGAAGAGTTATTTCTTTCAGTTAAAAACAACTTAATAGCATATTAGCTATTTGTTTTTAATTTTTTTTCTTTTCCTTTGTATAGTTAATTCTTACAGGGAATGAAACTTGCCCTAAGGTAATGAAACTTGATTAAGCAGCTTCACAATCACTCTTCATTTTTTTAATAGGACTTTATGTTCTTGCCACTGTGTACATTTAAGACTATAGAAAATGCTTTACCATGTAAAGTATAGACAGTCATTTTTGTGATGTTTCAGCCACGTGCTGTTGGCTGGTAAACAGCTTATTCAGATAAAAGAATGATAAATCTGTACGCTTATGTAAAGACTGAAGGATTGTGTCTTGCAACAACAGCTGTCTTATTTATCATGTGTAAGTAGCATAGAGCAAAGACTCTTTGTATACTTGTTATCTTTGGTACCATTTCACTAATAAAATTAAGTACTTTAGAGGGAAGTCTGTGCTGATAAACACTTTTAGTTGATCTGGTCTTGTTCAGGCAGCTTCTTTTCTTTGAAATGTAGATACAAGTGAAAATATACATGTATACTTTGTAATATCTTTGAAAAGCTAAGTTTTTCCTTTGGGAGAAATTAGAATCCTTGCAGTGTATCACATTTCATCTGAGATTGGTTTGATTTCCTGAGTTATGTTATCCTGAAATTGCATAGCTCTGTTATATAGCAGTTACATTTATTTACTTTATACATAAATAATTATGTACAGTTAGCTAAGAAACATGCCTTTTGTCACAGGTTTGGCCAAGTGACAGATGCTCCCTGTTATTTCCCCACCAACCTCCCAGGGGAATATAACAGGGGAATAAGGGAGAGAGACTTTGAGGTTGGAAAAAAAACTAGAACACTTTTAATGAAACAGAAAATAATAACAGTAATAAAGAAGGTGACTTGTATACAAAAATGTAAGTGTGTATATATATATATATATATATGAGCCCATGCTTCCCAGATGGTAATTATGTCTGAATGAGAAAAAAGTCCCAAACTGGACCAGGGGTACCTGGTGACAGTCCACAAAAACCTCAGAGCAGCTGTACCAGTCCTACTCGAGGAAACAGGCAACCTGTCTCTGTGTACAATGTTCTTCAGCAAGGAAACAGAACATAAGAATACCAGCAGCACAGAGGCAATCCCAGTCTTGCCAGTACAGCAGGCAAAGCACCCAGGGCAGCTATTTTATACTGAGCACCATGGGAAGGAATACTGTGATTGGTCCACTTGGTCACCTGACCCATTCTCGCCTCCCCATGAGCTCAGCTGCTGTTCCTTTACCCCCCCCCCCCCCCCCCGACAC
>VZRW01010732.1:4342-20417 GCA_013398125.1 Aegotheles bennettii
TTACTCCCCCCCCCCCCCCCCCCCCCCCAGTTTAAGAACTCCCAATTGATGCTGATATATCACTTGATGAGCTGTCAGGGGCATATTTCCTTCCAATATATTTAGAATACCAGTTTTGATAGCTGTTGCTAGGTCACTGGCAGGAGAAAAGAAAAGTGCTATGTAATGTTGTAGGGAACCTGGATGAGTGGTTCTGAAACAGTCAAATTTCCAAGCAGAGGTCTAGATATGGTTATTAAACTAAAGTCCATATTTTTATTACAATCAAACATATTGCCATCTGTCTTTATAAACAAACTGGGGCGAGGGGGATGAATTAGCTGTTTGACATTTGAGCACGATAGGGTGTCTTTACAAATATTCCTTAAGAAGCCTGTAGCTTAGTTTAAATCAACAAGAAAAGAGCCATATGGCTCTCTTATTAAATCATTAATGGCTTTTAAAAGGAATTGTGTCTTGCTGGAGCATAGTTGACATAAAAATGTTTTTTTATGATTTGCAATCACTCTAGTAGATTTTAAAGCAAATCATTTTCAGATTTATGGCTTTTCTGTCATGTTTCTCATATGTTGCTGTCCATTGAGAAAAGATTTAGACTATGCAAAGAGAAACAGTTGATGTGAAACAAATTTGTTTCTTTTTTTTTTTATGAAAAAGAGTATACTGATAATCTTAATGAAGATATTAAACTTTGCAAATCCATTAAATGTAATTATGTTGTGTTAATAAGTACAGTGACACAAGTTCAATTTTGCATATCTTTCTTGTTAACCACAGATATAATGGGCTGTATTTCCCATTCTCTCAATGCATCACAATCTTTCCAAGCTAAGAAAACAAACTCTTTCTCTGTTCATAACAGGATATAAACAATTTCCCAGGAAACACAGTTGTAGTTAATAAAATAGCAAAAGAAATACATGGAGATTCAGTGTTGTTATCAGACTTCTAATGCTTGTCACTGTAGTAAGCCAACCTCTGTGTCATCCTTCCTTCTCTGCCAGCCCTCTCTCCCCACCCCATCTCCCAGTAGCAACGTTGCAAGATGCATTTTGTCCAGTTTAATATGTTTGACTGAAACCTTCCTCATCAATTTTAGAGAACCATTAAGTAGGGCGATTTGTTCCCATGCATTTTGAGGTTGAGCATAGTTTCCTTCCTGGAATTTGAAACCTTCACAGAGTTGATCCAAACTCTTCATAGGGTGTGTCTCGCCTAATCTTTGTTCAACTCCCTCTTCATATTCTGCACTCCGTCTCCTGTCCTCATGAAGTATAACAGTATGGGCGGACAGGCTTTCTTGCAGTCCCTGTCAGTTGGAAAGAACTTCTCCTGGCCCTCTGCTGCATTTCATTAGTGGTGCCTCTACGTAAAACAATCCAAACAATGTTTTTCTAAATATAATTAATGTTCTTTCTGTTGCAAAAATGTCTTTATATTTCTCAACAGCTATTTCTCAACAGCTAATTATAGATAAATTACTTTTGATATGATAATAGCTTATTGAAAGCTATAAAATATCTTGCAGCATATTTTCTGTATATAATTCACTAGGAACAGGACTGGATTTTGTATAATTCATGTTATACATTGCTCATTCTTAGTCTTTGTGTGCTATCTAGTCCTCAACTACTTAATCTTCCAGTGATTGTTTTGTGATCCCTACCTATGATTACCTGTTATTATGTAATTCTTTTCTCTATTTCTTCTGTTTGCCACTGTTATCTGTGTATTTAGTTCAGAGTTTTATGACTGAGGGAGCAAATTAAATGCAACTGTTTATACTTCTTTTATCTTTATCTCTAATATCCAGTTTCTGTCGTCATAGGTCTGGTTTTAAAGGTTTTAACATCTTTAAAATTTTAAGATCTTACTAGGTTTGATATTGTGTCTTAGCTAAAGTAGATTAGTCATCCTCAACTCATTATGTATTTTGCTTTAAGGTTCTGGGCAAACTTCTACTAGCATGACACTGGGAACATATAATACAATCCAAATTTTGGCAATCATATTCATACTTCTGTGAGCTAGCTTTCAATTTTCTTAGATAACAAAGAGTATATTACCAGTACAAAGTACTTGTAACTTATTTAGAGCACTCTGATTATAAATACATATGTAATACTGCTCAATCCCCAAATGATTAAGCTAAAAATATCAAAAACAGTGTTGGAGCTAGTCAGATTGATTCAGTAATATTGTTTACACACATAAGGTGTTTTTTTTTATATAATTTATGTTTTCCTTAGCATGAATAGAATATTTTGCTGAGCTGTTGTGCAAAAGTTTATGTATGGAAGTTTTATTTCCATCTAGCTTTAAGCTATGTATGTTTTACATTTAAATAGGGTGTGTATGTTCCAAGTTCCTCTAAATTTGAACAAGAATCAATAATTTTCTCAGTTTATATCTTGAATTCTGAATATTTCATATGCAAACACCCAAAAATCCTCTAGGCCCTTCGTTTAAGTTGAACATGATTACACAGTGACCTCCATTAATAGCTGTCTAATCCAGTCATTCAGAAAGGTGTTGTGTTTCTTCTTTTGAATTACTTATGAATTACAGGGTGCTTTCAATAGCAGTTAACAATGCTGAGCATCTTTCAGAAGACATTTTAGCATGGTGCAGGCTCAAGCTATAAGATGACTGCATTTTCATATGCAGAATATTCACTTTATCAGTTTGAAAGGAACCTTAAAAAACCCCAGTAGGTACTGTTTTGTGACGAAACACAAGAAGGTGTTTAAGGATGATTGCTCTACTTAAACTTTTTTGATGCTTTTGATAGGCGCAATGCTCTTACAATTCATCTGATGTCCCTCTTTGTTTCTGACAAAACAGGGCAATTTTTTTTTTCCATAAAAGCTGAAGAACAGTTAACTGAGATGATTTCAAAACAGGTCTTTTTGTGAGTTTAGAAACTGGAATGGAAACTGATTTCTATTAACAACAGGCATAATTATCATCTAGCTTCCCTCTGAGCATTTCCTTCTCTGGTCCACAGAGCACAGTTTTCTTGGACAAACTAATTTTCAGTAGCTTATACCAACAAAATCCATGAGCTGATAGATTTAATTCTGTTTCAGAATTAAATATCCCCTGTAGGAGGTCTCGAATCGTTAAGCCAGATTTTTTCGCAACTCTGCCCAACAAAGATCTGAAAGCCCATTTTCCTGGTATTTCTTTGTTATACAGCTAATAACAAAATTATTGTGTTTTATGCAGCAGAACATAATTATTTACAGATGAGAAGCTATTCTGGGTTATTTGCCATGGATTAGTTTACAGTTTAGCTATGTTCTGCGATGAACTCAGTGGGGATGTGAATTGAGAAGGGGTATGGAAAGTCTTGTGGGAAGAGAAGCATGGGGAAAAGGACAGTAGGGTCCTCTGTGCTGTAATAGTGAGGAGATAGGCCCTTTGGTAAGCTGATTGCAGATTATATTTTTTTTTTAAATGAAAATACAAGTACTTTCAATTGAAGGAATATCATTTGAGTCATAACTAGCAAGGACACTAGTTAGTGGCATACAGGCCATTATCCTATTTTGATTCTTTGATATTTTATTTAATGACTTGTGTAAAATGGTTACAATTTAGATTACCAATTTTAGATTTGTTTTGTAGGAGAGACTACCCTGGATTTTAAATCCCCAGAGAATTCAGTTGCATTTTTAACAGATGACTGTGTTATTAAAAAATAACACTATATTAATGAATAGTTTGTCTTACCTGCTTACTGTCAAGCAATTAACTGCTGATACCTTTACATTCTGTTGATATTCATAAAGGCAGGTGGATAGACAGGAGTAAAAAGACTGTTACACATGTTGCTTCTCAGAAAGAAAATTCACACACACAAAGTGTTTCCTAAGGTCTGACCTAGTACTGTGGGGTTGTGTACTGCCTTCCCTGAAGTGTTGTTTGAAAAGTCCATTCTAATCAGAGTACCACTGGGCTGACAAGAATACAGGCCCACAGGAAGAGAAATATGTGTATGTATATATGTACGCATATGGAAAATGAGCTTAATACACTAAAAAACTTTCTACAGGATTGCAGTATGTACCAGCTCATTGGAAAGGTGTGTTGGGCATCATAGCACATTGAATTCTTAAGGTTTATCCAAGTATGGAATAAGTAATTAATAATTTACCTAGGTAGTGGGAATCATTCTAGTCAAGATGAGGAGTTATTAACATCTTTTAAGTGGCTCGGTTTTCTGTGAAGAAAGTCTAAGACTTTTCCTTCTTGAGTAAGTGAATAATAAAAAAACACAGGGACCATCTTTCATCTAAATGATCCCAGAGATTGGTCTGTTTTACAAAGAAATTACACATCCTCCTGGCCTGGTCTTCCTTCCACAAGTACAACCCAAAGTTTAAAGTTTTGGGGAAAAACAGCTAAGAATCTCTGAAACACCTGCCAGTTTCATATAAGGTAAAGAAGACTGAGCCAACTAAATTGGGTAATTACCTTTTCTGCTCACACAGTAACATTGCAAACACATTGTTTGTATAGATTTGTAAATTTATGGTTTATATTGATAACATCTTTAGGACAACTGAAAACTACATAATTTCCTTTGAAAAGCTGGCCATCCTCTTTTCAGTGCTCTTAAGGATATTTGTAGGCATGCCTTTATTTGTCTACCATTACAGTTCATGGGATACTAATGTAGGAGTCAGTGTTGAAGAAGCATTTTCCAGAAACCTGTATTAGCCAGTGACAATATGTGATACGTATAAGTAAGATTATGGGAGGCATGTAGTACTATGTGATTTCAAACAGATGCTAACCCAGCAAGTTTTTCAAAAACCTGAGCTCTACAGCCTTCTTTGGGAAATTTTCTATAAAGAAAACCCCCTCAAAAAACATTTAACATCAAGTGAAATATTTCAGTATAAGAAAACAGTATATTTCACCAAAATTTATGCCACAGTCAACTAAAATTTTGAACAGAAACTGTATCAGTATGCTAAATAAAAAGGCTGAGATCTGGACGGATAGAATCCATGGAGCTACATTGATAGATCTAAGAATAATTATGGGATAAAAAACCCACTTGTTCACCTTTACGTGTAAGTGAGCACTCCTTTATTGTTCATTTGCATTTCCTCTACTGGTGTCTGCATCACTTTACAAAGTTAAGGGGGTACTGCAACACTGGGTATCTGGGTACAGATGTAATTTTAAGATCCTCTATTTTCAGGTATGGGAAGCAGTAAAACATGGACTGGAAGATGCTAAAAATTTGCATCTCTTAAAACATGACTTAGAATATATACAAAGAGCGAGACTCCGCTGCCTGGACACCCTGTCCCACTGATTGGCCACCCTCATAGCGAAAAAGTGTTTGCTGAAGTTCAGATGGAGCCTCCTCTGTGAAGTTTAGGCCCATTATGTCTTGTTCTATCACCGAATATCACTGAAAAGAACCTGTAGGCATCTCCTCTACACTGTCCCTTCAGGTATTTGCACACATTGATGAGGTCCCCTGTGAGCCTTCTCTTCTCCAGGTTGAACAGCTCCAGCTTTTCTCAGCTTTCCCTTGCAGAAGAGGTGTTCCAATCCCTTAATTATCTTTGTGGCCCTTCATTGGACTCTCCAGCCTGTTCATATCTCTTGTATTGGGAAGCCCAGAACTAGACACACTACTTGTGATCATAATGCAAGAATTTCAGGTATCTTTCTATATTACAGAGGCTTGGTTTCAGCAGAGAGTATGAAATGAAACAATATTAAAATTTCAATTGCACCAACGTTCTCAGCCAAACAAGTTTTCTTTCAAGTGTGGAGCTAAATGAGTATTTTACAAGTTACTTTTTGTCTTTGTCCTCTTGAATTAACTGTTTCGATTCCACCAGATCAAGGGAATTTGAAATCTGATCAGGTGTAGAGGCAGAAGCTTACATAAATGCCTCTATGACAACACTGCATTTAACTTAATGGGAATAAATGAAGGCCAAAGGAGACATATTTGTGAGTCTACCACAGCATACTAATCATAGAATCACAGAATCATAGAATTGCCTCAGTTGGAGAAGACTTTCAAGATCATCAAGTCCAACCATCAACCCAGGACTTCCAAGTCCACCACTAAACCATGTCCTCAGGGGCCAGATCCAAACATTTTTTGAACACTTCCAGGGATGGTGACTCCACCACTTCCCTAGGCAGCCTGTTCTAATGTCTGACCACCCCTTCAGTAAAAAAAATTTTTCCTAATATCGAGCTTGAACTTCCCCTGGTGCACCTTGAGGCCATTCTCTCTTCTCGTATTGTGGGTCACTTGGGAGAAGAGACTGGCCACCCCCTCTCTCCAACCTCCTTTCAGGTAGTTGTAGAGAGTGATAAGGTCTCCCTGGAGCCTCCTCTTCTCCAATTTAAACAGCCCCAGCTCCCCCAGATGCTCCTGATAGGACCTTCTGCTTCAGGCCCTTCACCAGCTCTGTTGCCCTTCTCTGGACTTGCTCCAGCACCTCAACGTCTTTTTTGTAATGAGTGGCCCAGAACTGAATGCAGTATTCCAGGCGCAGCCTCACCAGTGCTGAGTGCAGGGGGACAATCTCTTCCCTATTCCTGCTGGCCACACAATTTTGTTTCATGCCATGATGACATTGCCCTCTTGGCCACCTGGGCACACTGCTGGCTCATGTTCAGCCGGCTGTCTACCAGCACCCCGAGATCCTTTTCTGCCAGGCAGCTTTCCAGCCACTCTTCCCCAAGCCTGTACCTTTGCATGGTGTTGTTGCGACCCAGGTGCAGGACCCAGCACTTTGCTTTGTTGAAGCTCATACAATTGCCCTCATCCCATCCCTGCAGCCTGTTCAGGTCCCTCTGCAGAGCCATCCTACCCTCAGGCAGATCAACACCTCCACCCGACTTGGTGTCATCCACAAATTTACTGAGCATTCGATGCCTTCATCCAGATCATAAATAAAGATATTGAACAAAACTGGCCCTAGTAGAGAACCCTGGGAGACACCACTGGTGACCAGTCACCAACTGGATGTGACTCCATTTACCACCACTCTTTGTGCTCGGCCACCCAGCCAGTTTTGGACCCAGTAAAGGGGGTCCTTCCAGGCCATGAGCAGTGAGTTTCTTCAGAAGAATATTGTGGGAAACAGTAGCAAATGCTTTACTGAGTTGCAGGTAAATGATGTCTACAGCCTTCCTATCATCTACAAGGTGGGTCACCTTGTCATAGAAGGAGATCATGTTGGTCAGACAGGCCCTACCCTCCCTAAACCCATGCTGACTGGGCCTGATCCCCTGGTTGTCCTGCACATGCTGTGCAATTACACTCAGGATGATCGGTTCCATGACCTTCCCTGGCACTGAGGTCAGGCTAACAAGTCAGTAGTGCCTGGGAAGGTTATGGAACAGATCATCTTGAATGTGATTACGCACCATGTGCAAGACATTAACTGAACGGAAAAAAACATGTAATGATAACTGAAGGCTACAAACAGGTGTCTTTCTCCTTCTTTCCACAGAAGAAAAAAAAAAGGAAAGTATCATTATAATTGAAATACTTACACTATTTTTTTCATGTGCTTGAATGACATGAATCTTTTGAGTGAAATGGGGGAGTTACAGTTAAGGAAAATATACTTGCTGAAAGCATTACTAGTAGAGAAGATAGATTGTCTTAAATATACTGCTTATTCTTATTACCTTAGGAAATTAGATAAGAATGTCTGATCTATTTAACCAAGATGGAAATAGCACAGAGAGATTCAACATTCAACTAATTGATAGCCTAGAAAAAAGAAGAAATTTGTCTTCTTTTTGCCAAGTATTCTTAAATATTTGCCTTTGTTCAACAGAGCTACAAGATACAACTTACTTTGTCCTTTAAAAAGGGGTATGCATAGTGACTCGGAGATCCGCAAACAAAAAGAACAAATCCTCCCCAGCTGTCTGACCATCCAGCTCATATCTTGAAAGCCTGTAGCCTGTAAGAGGAGACTGATGACCTTATAAAAGAACAAGGGAATCACAGAGTAGTCTTTCTCCTTGTATATCTTTCTCTCTTGTGGCAGTCACTGGCTTAAGGATCTCTAGAGCAGGAACCCAGATGATGGTGTTTAATGGAGCTTTCCTCTATAAATTTTTCTAATCTATTTCTGAACTCATTTACACTACTGACCTCCACAACAATCTACAACACTAAGTTCTGTAATTTATGCATTAAATGATAAAGTATTTCCATTAAGTGTTTTAAATTTCATGATTGATTGGGTGACCTTTAGCTCTTGTATTATAAGAAATAGTGAATAATCACTTCTTATTCACCTTCTCCAAACTATTCATGATTTTATAGACCCCTGTCATATATCATGTTGCCTCCCATCCAAGTTGAAGTCCCTTAGCCCAACATATAAATGCTGTTCCATGCATCTGCTGACCTGTTTTGTTCTTTTTCTTTTTTTTTTTCTCTTTTTCTTTTTTTCCTTCTTTTTTTTTTTATACTTTGTAGTTTTGTCATAACTTTCTGATTCTGAAATGAGGGTTACCAAAGCAACACCAAGTATTCCGAGTGTAGGCTCATTGAATATTTATTGTGTCATAGTGATGCTTTCCACTTTCTTCTCTTTTCCTTTCCTAGTAATTCCTGTTTTCTTTCTTGACTTCTGTTTGGCAATGAGCAGAACATTTCCAGAGAAATGTTCCCAGAGACAGAAAATTATTTTCCAGAATGGTAATAGCTAATTTAGAAGAAATAAGAACAGGCAGAAAAAAACTGAGCCTAGGGCTCTTGAAACATTGGTAGGTGACAGACTTTCATGATTAGTAGCAGCTTGGTAAGATAAGGAGACTAATGACTGGGTTTGAGGGATGATCAAGGACCTTTTCACAGGCCTTTCGGCACTCAGCAGACTGTACTTGAGGATGCACAGTGCCACCATAGACTGTAAGGAGCATTGTGCAGTCTATGCACACCCCACAGTCCCCCAGACACCTGCAGAGGGCACCATAGAGGCCTTCTGCTGTTGAGGCATTTCCTCTGAATCTGGGTTTATGTCCAGAGTGTTGGGAACAGAAACAAATTCTGAAGATGGTCTCTTACTCTTCCTGCAGCTTGTCAGGCTCTAAACCAGACACTGGTCTCAGGAATACGCTAGGTCTGCAAGTTACAGACATGACTTCTACTTCCTAAAGATGAATAATGAACAATTCTAAGCATTTAATTGACACATGGAATAAGCAGCTGCTTCTCTCATTGAAATATGTCTGCATGCAGTAGGTTAATCTCATCCCTATGGAAAATAGTTTCTCTTGAAATAACATTTTCAACTTCTGCAAGGAATTACAATGAGATTTCAGTTAAAATCTCTGAGAAAAATTTTCCAAAATAACACTTGCCTAAAGACAGAATATAAATTTATCTTCTGAATTAAGTGGATTGATGTTTCTTCAGGCTTGTTTCAAAATAATGAAAAATTGAAGTACTAAAACAAGGGGCTTCCTATTGCCCATCAATAATGCTGCTCAGACCTGTGTCATGTCTGCAGATCTGTCAAACAGGTTGTAACAGGAGCTTTAAACTTTCTGCCAGGATATGCAATGGAGTTGCGTTTTAAATTGTGGCAGATACACCTTTGCCACACTGTGAAAACTGAAGAAAATCTGTAACATCATTGCTATTAAGACTGTCATCACAAACATCTCCAAGTAGGCCCATCAGGTGCATTACACAGACAACCAAGAAGAGGGGAAAAGTGGAGTGAATAGCCGATCTCTCTAGGTATACAATAGCAATTCCTCACTCTTTTCCTAGAGGCCTCCAACATTTTCTGTGTTTCTAAAAATTTTACCCACAACACTCCCATCAGAACAGTTTTTCCATTGAAAATGCACTTTCTGTAAAAAATCTAAATTATATGCAGGAATATTTTGAACCTGCAAAAAATGTTCAATTTTCTATTTAGAAAATAAAAATGACAACATTATTATGTTTTATTTCAAAGACAATTAGAATGAGTCTTTAAAAAAACCCAAACAAAACAGTTGTTTTTTAGTTCAATAAAGCAATACACAACATTTCCCTTGTCAGATTTCCTCATGGAATACGTAGCTCAGGTGATCTTTCTTTACTTTTTCTTGTAAGTCATGGCTTTTTCGCCGATCACACAGGAAGAACTGTGTTTAATTCCTGTGTTGTATTGTAATGCTTGGTGAATTGGAAGACAGGGTCCAGCCAGGGAGATTAGCCTGTAGGAGAAGATGGGAATATCAGGCTCCCAAAATTAGATAGTGTTTTTGGCTAAATCTCTAAACTGCAACATAGAAATGGTTTGCAATCCCAGATCTACTTACCTGCTGTGTGACATCTTGGGAGTGTCACGTCACCCTGCTATGTCTAAAAGGCAGTGCAAATGGAGTGGTAATTTTAAAGAATCAAGTCAGAGGAGCCACCAACTACTGCTTTTAAAATTCTGATTTTTACTGTATTATAACTCAAAATCTTAAACAATAATGAACTAGGAAATGAAGTTTCTGCAGATTAGTACTTGCTTTGCTTCATGTATATGTTAGGTGTATATTTAGAAGGATCATTTTTTCCTCATATTTTATCTTGAATTTTTGTTTTTCTACACATCCTCAAATACTAACAAATTCTGTTCTCATTAAAATGCAGGTAGATTTTGACACATACAAAGCTGCTCAAAAAGGGCAAATTCTGCAGGTTTTTCTACCAACTAGTAAAATGCTTTGAAATTCAGAAAAACATTCTTTATTCATAGACAACAACTTCAGACCTTCCAGAATGGTCTGTTTCAGTTCTGAAAGACAATAGAGATTGTCTCTCCCTGTATTACACATGCCAAGTGTAACAAGTGTACTATTTTTCTTTATTTGAGCATACAATGAGAATATTTCTGACAAGTAAGACTTATGTAATGTTTTTAGACAGATGGGAAGGAACAGGTTGTGTTTAGCATTACTTCTACTTGCTTTTGGATCTGCAGAAAGTTCTCTGTATGGGAGAGAAATGTTTCAAATACATCAGCTGGGGGCAGGAGGAATGCGCATGAACAACTCTCCCCAGCAGATTCCTACATTGTCCTGCAACATGTCATGGAATAGGCTGCTTCTTCACACACTAAACTATTAACTTGGTCAGTAGACTGTAATGGAGAAGAAGCCTTTGGGCCTTTTGGGGCATTGTATTAAGATACTGAATCCTGAACTTATTTCTGCAGTGTTTGCCACCTGTCTACCCTCAGAAGAAAGAGATTTGGATTAAGTTAGAACCTAAAAATTTGGTCCCACAGATGCTGAGAACATAGTTATAAGGGCTTGTAGAGAGCAGAAAGAAACTGTTTCTACTTACCCCTACTCATATTGGAGCCAAAAGATTTTTCTCTCTGAATGTTTCTCACAAGGCAAAATGCTTACTGAAAGCTGGGTACAGCTCCTATAGAGGCCTTGGATTCTTCACATCTCTAACTTTATTTTCATTGAAAGTTATTTTTTGTCTAGTTCATGATCCATTCACCAAAATACTACTTGATGTATTACGTGGTTTCAATACTTCCCCCACTGGATTATTGTCTGTTCCCCTCCCAGTTCTGAACTCAGTGGTGTTGAAAAGACTAGCTGAAGACAGCTGCTAGGCAGTAAACAGAAGATGGAACAAGCATCCCAGTGCTTTCTGAACTATGGAAAACCTGTTTGTTGTTTTTTGTTTTTTTGTTTTTCTTGTGAAATAAGCACTTCTTTCAGCTTACAAGAGTAATTTTCAAACCTTAGCATAACACCTTTTTCATATCCTGAAATGTACATGTTGTGAAAACATTCAGGCATATAAATGGAATTAATGCATTCAGTTCATTATAAGATCTTAACTGAAGCTACTCCTAAGGATGATAAAACACTTTGGAGTCATATTGGGTTTGGTGTGACTGGCTCGCAAGGCTGTCTTTGAAGGATACTGTGACTGCTGTGGAGAGTCAATGAACCTGTAAATGTACCATCCCTTTGATAGCCTGTGGATTTTTGACAATCCAAACAGATCTTTTTTAGGCTACTGTCCACATCATTTTCTATGAAGAGGAAATTGTTCACTAATATAATTTCTTTCTTCATAGGCTAACAAAAGGCAGGAATTCTATGTATGGCTCTCAAGAAATTCCAAAGTAGTAATGCAAGGCAACACTGAAGTATATTCTTATTATCTTCACGTATAGTGGTAAGAATTATTTTTTTATTTTTCTTTCTCCCTTCCTGCTCCATTCAAATTGGGAAAGAACTGAGGTTGGTCAGAGAGGCAAAGAAATTTAGTGACCTCGTAAAAGGTGAAAGAGCTGAAACTACAGGTGTTTGACTTAGTATACTATCTACATTCCCTGAAGTTCCCAAATCCACACTCAGCATGGGGGTTTGTGATATTTTAATGGCTCCTTTCCTCTCAGCATGTGGAAATGCGTTTGTGCATCAGGCAGCTCAGAAAAGAGGATTTAGCTTTTCAGTAGTCAGCAAACTTCCTTCCTGAGTACAAGATGGTGTTTCTAGAGCAGGGAATGAGTAAGAACTGCAAAGCAGTTAATCCAATTAATTAGATGAAGTAAATGTTAAGCTCTGTTAACATAAAGTTCTAGCTTCCTCCTGATTAATGAAAGCAAATAATTATTTTTCAAAGAAATCTCCAGGCTCCCATCTTGTCTGGTTGTTTCCCTCTCTGGTCTAGCTTCCAGTTGTGTTTGCTTGTTTGTTTTTTGTTTGTTTGTTTGTTTTGTTTGTTTTTTAAGTGAACTGTTGATGGAAATAACATTTTGGTGACATTAAGATCCTCCTCATAGCAAGGAAATAGGAAGGATGGAAGAAGTCTATAAAGAAAAGGGAAAAAAATCATATCCCTCTCCCTATGATCTACACCAACTGTTTTTCTTAAAATCTTTCTTTCTTGCAAAACCGTGCAACTCCTACTACATCAGCAAGTTCTTGTTCATCTGTAGGTCCTCAAAATAGTGGCTTGTGGAAAAATGACCAAAGAAGAAAAAAAGAACATATGTCTTCTACAGAACTGAAACAATATTTAGTTCTATCAACACTAGTCAAAACTCTTAATCACTGCTCAGTGCAGAAGTGGTGGTATCATCAACGTTCCATCACCATCTTAGGGGACCTTTCTAGTCAGTAACACCTTTGGATGCAATTGTTCTTCCTTTAACTACTGATGTGCACCCTAAGAAACAATCCTTTCTTACACTCAGATTTTCCTTGCAGAAAACATTGCTAAGGATTAAGAAATATGTTACTAGCAAGAAGTGTCTCAGAAGGATGGACCACAGTATCCAAGACAAAAAAAAATCATTGTGCCTATTACCACCCAGTGATTGTGCTTCTCTGGGCATATTTGTTTTTTGTAACAGACACACTTAAATTATAAACGTACAGCCAACATACCACACTTCACTTACTTGATAAACATTTTACTGGCAGAATATACCTAGCAAACAATTTCAAACCACGATTATCTTAAGTGCTTTGTATTGTTCAGATGCAGCATGCAGAAGCAATTTGTATGCTGAAGTATTGAGCTTGATACAACATTTTACTGATTTTGTTTCTCACCTCCTTATCTCTGAAGGAGAGACAGAGATAGCAGTGCAAGTGGAGTCCCAGAGAGAAACTGCAGTGTGCTGTTTGCATGTAGGGGAGACACAGAGGGACTACTGCAACTGATGTTCAACTTTCTGGGAGGAAATGGAACCAATAACTTTGCTATGGCAGTATCCTATCCATTTCCTTACTGAAGTAACAACCCATTGCAGACATAAAGCATGACTTTTATATATGCTTGCCACAAAGTTTTCATAATTCAGGAAACAGCTTTAGATTTTTTCGCTTGTAATTTTGCTGTTGTAATTGTGCACATTCTGCTGTCTCATGAGGGTCTGCTATGACACTGCCACAAATTTCATAGATCAGATGTCCTGTGGATTCATTTCAAGCTTTTGCACAGTTGCCTGGGACTAGGGGAATGGGATGACCCCAGATGTCCTTTTTCTCTCCTAAGAGAGCTGCTTCTACAGACCCTCATACAGTTTCTGTTGTACTTTGTGCAAGTTGTCTGCAGACTTCTGAGATACATCATTAACAGCCTTTGATCTGGATTATGCCTTTTCTAGGACGCATGTCTTCTTGCAGGTGCATGTCTCAAGTAAGCATGATCAACAAGCCTGTAAGTTGATGTAAATTACTGATACAATGGTAGAAACTACTCAAAAGTCTGACCTGTACCAGGCTTCATTGAGCTGTAATGCTGGGCCAAGCAGCTGCCTACATATTGTTTTCTGTCTCTCACAAACTTTGAGATCATGCCAACAAAACTGCTATAGATGTGGAATTAGTAAAAAGCCTCAAACATTTGGATAGCTATGAAATATATTTTAAAAAATAAATAAAAAAAAAGACAAGAGAGAAGTATGCCTACTTAAAAATGAAAGGAAAAGAGCAGAACTCTAAATGCTGAGACTTTCATCTGGTATATCTGTCATCCAGACTAAACTGGGGCCCTAACATATGAGACGAAAATGGAAAATTGCCACATACACACAGTAACATAATAAGCAAATGTTAATTGATGTGCTTAGTTTGTGATGGCTCCTGGAAGATTTGCAATGAGCAAGGGTTTTCTGTATGGGCAATTCTGCAGCATATGCTAACATATCTAGGAAGAGTCATCATGTCTAAGTACTTTCTACCATCTGCCAGGAAAATTGAAATATTGAAAGATTTCTCTCTCCCCCAGTACATCTATGTATATAACTGTGATATCACACCTGTCTTTTTTGACCCATGAGGTTAAATGTTGTATTCTTAATGCTCTGTGCAGTTCCCTATTGTGAATCTTTTATATAGAAAAATGCATAAACGCATACATTGATGCACACTTATACACATGTATATACACAAATACATAGAAAATATGCTATATAGTTTCCTGTGGGTAAAAAACATTGGTGAAAGGATACAGGAGGAACCTAAAGCAAAACAATTTTTCCAACAGAATCAATTTTCTGATTCTTTGGTTTGTGTTCACATTCACACTATCTGGTTCAATGACAGTAATTGTCCTTTACTGACATGGATTCATCAATCGCCTTAGATTTTAGGCTTTCTAACTCATCCCAAATCCCTGAAGACAGGCACTTCAGTTCTCAGGTGTGGCTGTCCTGTTGTTTTTGTGGTCTAAAATCCATTCTTGACTCCAGGTATTGATTCAAGGGTCCTTGTTATCTCTGCTGACAATGGCTCAACCATTAACTGGGGCTGATGAAAACCCATGATATTCTGGGCATGCCCTGTTCTTCCAAAGATTTCTATCAGGTCATGGGATAATTGCTGGTTGTTCTGCAAAATTAGAAGAGTGTTCAGGTTCAAATTTAAGGTAATAAAAAAGACTTGCAGATTAGCACCATGGCCAAAGATTTCCTTCTGACCTAATTTATGTCTCTTTTGACCACCATAATATGCTGCACTGATGTGCTTTAAGGAGACTTAAGTCTCCTGTCTCAAAAAGACTGTGTCATGAGAACTTTCACAGAAAGACACAGAATCTCAGGCAAAGGGGAGCTTAGTATGTTAACCCTAAACCAAACATAAAGAACTTTCTTAGCATGTTAAATATTTCAAGAACTATCTTGTAATGTAGAAATCATCTTTGTGTAAATGCTGGATCTACGCTCACAGAGGTCAGCGTGACACTTAGCTCTACTCTTTAGCTTCAACGCTGTCACGTTAATGGAAGGGGGGGAGAGGTTTAGATATAACTTTGTCTGTCCAGAGTTCTATACCAAGAACTTGCACCAAAACAGATTCACAAAGTCATAAGAAGCCAACTTTGTCTGTCTCAGAGCCCCACTCAGAGCTTTCACCGAAACAGATGCACAAAGCTGTAAGATGCAAACTTTGTCTGTCCAGAGTCCTACTAAGGACTTGCACCGAAACAGATTCACAGAGTCATACGCAGATGACTCTGTCCGTATCAGAGTCCTAGGACTTGCACCGAACAGATGCACAAAGTTGCAAAAAATAAGGTTTATTAAGGTGA
>VZRW01010732.1:20805-31179 GCA_013398125.1 Aegotheles bennettii
CCCATCAGGGGTCTTTGTCTCCACAAAGGCCTCTGATAATTAGGCATCCCGTGTTAGACAAAAAGGCTTATCCCTTTCTGGAGTACACAAGATTTAGCAAGGCTTTGTTGTCTATGAATTCCTTCTATAGAGCCATTTAGGAATTTCCTCAAACTCCACAAACGCAGGATTTAGATATTTCAATGTTGAAGCCTGAAGCTCTTATTTTCAGATATCTAGCTCCAAGAATGGAGTCTGAAATTCAGATGTGGATGCCCAAGACCCTACACATTGGATAAAGAGCACAGGCATAAAGTGGGAAAAAAAATCTGTATCCTTAAGAGAAAGCCTTCATGATTTCCTTTGGCTAAGTCCAAGTGAAAGGTATATGGGCAAATTCAGCTCTCTCCAAAGCTTAGGATACTGACCCAGAGCTACACCTATCTGAGTGGGAGTCATACAGTGGGTATAAGCTTATGACTCTTTAAGTTTCTGCCACGAAAAGTGGTGATGCCATCCACCTTTCATCTACTGACTTTATGCCTGCAGTAGCCAGCTGGAATGAGAGAACAACATGTTCTTCATCCTTTTCAACCAGAAGGCAGCAAACCCCACATCTTTTATCAGTAATCACAATATTGCTAATTCCTGGTTTAGGTGTGTAAGTCCTTTCTCAAATTAATTTCAGGTCCTCTGCAAATGTGAAGGTAAAACAACCAAAAAAGAAGGAAAATGGAGGACAGTTATAATAATAACAGGTTTCCCATTAACTGCAGAGAGTAAGCTCCTGTGCATTTGGGTTGTGCCCAGAGTTCTCTTGTGAACACCAGGAAGAGGTCTATAAAATATTTTTTAAAAAGTAAACATTTACCTGTATTTCTCACCGTTAGTGCATAAGAAAATGGACACACAAACACACACTCTCAGCCTCTTGTTTCTAAAGAGCAGGTGAGAACTTAAATGCAAATTCTCAACACTGAAGAAATTTTTGCAGCTAATTAAACACTGGAAATACAGCATTTATAACAGAAGTGCTGAAACTGCTGTAATGAGAAAGTGTTGTTAGTAGGAAGCTTTTCTGAAAGAAACTAAAACATGTAGAATCTGAAGAAAATTGTAGAAATGAGTTGTATACTTACTAGCTTTCTTAATTGAGTTTATGTACCTGCAAAACAATATAAATAAACATACTGCAAAGATAAATGGATCTGAATAATTCTAAGAATGACTGACATATATACACAGAATAGCATGTTTTCTTCCATCTGCTTACCATTACAAGGATTGATAGACAAATAAAATTAATTCTGACTGACTGGTGAAGTGCTGCATAAAGATTTATAATATTCAGTAAATGTTTTGTCATTGGTATTTTAAAGTAACATTGGCAGGATACAACATCCTATTTACTTCCAAGAAAGAGCAATTATGTTATGTACATAAAAAGTGTCTGTTTATAACATGACATGACATTTTGAAGCTAACAGCTTCAATTACCACATCTGAGTTATGGCCAAAAAAAAATATGCCTTATGGGCATCTCACTTGATGAGAGGAGAAAAGTAATTAAAAAATAGGTAACTTCATCACCAACTTAAGATGATCAAGAAAGGAAACGTGATACTAGAGGGCTTGTGTTTTTGTTATGGAAAAGTACACTTAAATAAATGGGAAGGAAAAGACCCTCCTCTCTCTCTCTCTCTCTCTGAAATACAGGCAGAGTGTAATTTGTATCCTTTATGAAGCCAACATACTCCTGAAATGAGGGATGGCTTTGGTCATTTGAAGATAAATTATACTGCACGTATTTGTGAAAGCTACTATGGAGTAGTACACCATCCTACTGAAATGAAATGAGCAAAATTTCCAGTCACTGAAACCAAGCATACACATTTCTACAAATCACATTTGCCTATATAAAGCCAGCATTAGCAGTTCTGCATGTGATCGGTTCACATGGGCCAATCATGTACTAGGTCTGCTTTACCCACTTGTGCTCCTAAAACTACCTGTTTTCATAGTTCCCTGGCTGAAGAAGCCAAACTGCCTGTGCACACAGGTACCAGCCAGCATGTGGTCCTTAAAGGCTTTGCATACCCTTATGAAAGACAGGGTGCTCAGAGTACCTCACAAGGACCTTTTAAGTTTAGAGAAAGTTAAGATTTATTACCTTGGTTTAGACCTAGTGTTCCTAAATTTGAGATAACATTGAAAAGGACAACAACATGAATTATTACCCTATGTTCATGTTCTTGGGTTATTGATAAATGAAAATACATTTTTTAAACTATATTGGTAGAAACAAATGCGTTGACACAGAAGCACACTATGAAGAACAGAGTTAAACCCTACATGGCTTACTTATAGCTTTCTGTAGATAGATTGTTGCCTAGATAATTTTTGCCATTATCTCGTTCCAAGCAGCTTGTTATGATATGACTGATTTCAGGGATATTTTTTTTTCTTCTTTTAATTTTCATTCAGCAGGTCAGGCAAACGGTCCAGAAAATCCTTGCCTAAGTTCAAATTCAAAAGCTTCTTCAGCTCCTGTGGGACCCACCACCAATACATGGACTGAAAACTTGCCAGCATGCTCTCCCAGCTCTGTTTATCCCCCATTGCCTCCAGTATGCCTGTATAGACACACCATATAATACAGCACCCACACCACAAGAAAAGTGATGGAGCAGAAAAAGTCTCATGACCCTATCTGTAAAGGTACTGTTCCTACCTCTCCATAAGCTCTGTTCTCCTCCTGTTTGCTAAGACTGACATCATGGTTGTGACACTTATATTTAATAATGCTACAGACTACTTTGGTCCTGTGAATTCAATGACTGAAAAGGTTCAGCAAAATAGGTTCTGAGGAAAATTAACTGTCTGAATCAGGTCTGATCTTTATGATGAAACACTTACATGCTTTGCATTTAGACAGCCTTGTCTGTGTGTTGTTTCAGTCCAGTGCATTATCAAGTTAAGAGTAAGCTTTTAAATTAGGAAATATCTTGCTAGAGATTAAAGAGGATAGTGAATATAATTTGAATCAGGTGCTTTAAGACTTTTGTTCCTAGGAAGGTAACCAGCAATCAAAATAAAATGAGATCATTTAGTATTGTACAAAATGTTTAAATATGTGTTTTGCAGGCCAATCATGTAGTCCTTCCACACACAAAGGTAACTCTAAGGATTTCAACAATATTATCAAACAGACCTTTTATCCCAGAAGGACTGGTAATAATGTTGACATTTCAACTACACAATTAAAAATGCTGTACCCAAAGTATTAATCATTCTATTTGCCCAGAGTGAATACAAGCGAGCTACAATTCTATGTGTATGACTGAAATCTCCAGTGTTATTTTGTTATGCAAAAACATTTTAGAATTGACCCTAAAATTGTCAGAAAAACTTTTGCATCCAAAAAGATTTCTCCTGAATATGAGTGCTCAGAAGTAGTTGCCCTACTAGTCACATTTCTAGAGGCAATATGTGCACATTCTACTTGTTGATCAAGTACGAAATTACTAAATCTCTGTAAATAATGCTGTGTTTAAAAAAAACAACTGAGATGGTATGTGCATAAATTGTGTCAAATTTGAGAATACAGTTCAAACACATGGTGCTACATTGACTTTTTTGATTACCAAGGGAAGAAGATTGTACATAAAAGTCACAATGACCTTAGTGAAGATGCAATTTTCTGTCATGAGGGTTAGCTACTGGCTGTTTTACTCAGTTTTCTGTGCTGCGATGATTTTCTTATTTCTTTCACTGTTCATGATACACCAAGTTAGTTCACATTTCTAGTCTCTTGAAGATGAAAGGCACTAAGTAATTAATATTATAATTAAGAAATCACTTTAATTTTGTAGGTGTTCTCTTACTCTCAGCATAAACAGGGGCGCAGAGGTGCTCCCACTGTTCTTTTTCCGTATCATCTTTTGGTGGTCAATAGCAAATATGACTTCTTGACCTGAAATAATAACTATCCAAATGATTTCTCATCAGACTAGCATATAAAAGGTCATACTAAAATATGAACAGATAATTTTTTTCTTGTATTAGTGTTCTTTCAGTGCAACTAATCCTAAAATCTGAGCCCTTTTCTGGGATGGTAAAATTACTGTGTGAAGAGATAGAAAAATATAAATGTACTAAAGCTTTTGGCAATACACAAAGTTTTTTTTTCCTTCATGTGCATCAAAACCACAATGTGACAGATTAGAAATGAAGCATGACTATGTTCTGCTGCCTAAATAAGGGAGAATATAACCCAGCAACTATTCACAGTAGTTTGGAAAACTGTATGAAGCTGCTTTGAGATCCAAAAATTAATGGCTTCTAACAACAGGATAACCTGTGTTCTAGAAGGAGTATGCAGAATTGTCAGCTTGTTAACCTGGTGAGCAAGCACTTTCATGAAGACAGATTCCTAGACCTTCATAGCTGAGATTAGCATTATTCAATTAATAGATGTGAATTTCAAGTTCAGAAACATTCTGTATATAGCCTAACCATGAGTAGTTGAAATTAGGACTGGCAGTCCTGTTCTACCATTTATCATTGACTTAATTTGACTGGAATTACCAGCCATGACAGCTGAACTCCAACCTTATTTAAGCTGGGTCTAATATCCACAGCCCTCTGGAATTGTTTGCAGCATCTAAGGTTCACTTTGACACATCAGCAACTGACATATGTCCCTTTCTCCTGACATACTCTAACACCAGCACCTGAAGCTGGAACTGGAGTACTGCTGCAGCAACTTGGGGATATTCCTTTCACATTGCCAACATTATCATAGCAACACTGAGAATCTGGAAGAGGTGAAGAAAGGGACACAAGCCAAGAAAGCTGTGAAATTTCAAACTGGCTAAGTATCCAGCCCAAAATCTGCAGAAAACACAGTGTTGCTTAATCCAAATATACTATTCGTTGCTGTCCTTCTCTCTGAACTCCTGTCTTCCTTTTATGTGACCACGAAATGAGACACTGGAGGATATATGAAATTGAAATTACTGGTTTCAGTTGTCTTCTGGGATTTCTCTCATCTATTAAGACTATTTGAACTGCATCTTGAAATACTGTTGCATCAACAGAGCAAGGAATTTAGCTTTCATTAGTTGTACGTGACAGATTGGTATAAACATGACAGCAATTTTACTGGATTCAACCTTAAAAGGCATCAGAGTTCTGTCACATTTTCAGCATCATAGCTTGCATACTCCTATGTGTGTCTATCCCAAAGGGTAAAATACATCTGTTCCTCCTTGTTACACTGCTACTCAAGGTTAGTCTTCTGCTATACATTACGCTTAGGACAATCCTCATGGAAAACTTGAGCTTAAGCTAAGGTATGTATACAGCGAAGAATTACAAACCTAGGGACAAATGTCTTCCAAAACATTATTCAGCCAAGGTATTTATGGGATCAGCCCTAAAATATTTTTTAATACAACATATAAATAACACATTGTTGGTGGATCTGCACAGAGATTTTGTGAAATCTAGTCATGAAGCAAGTTCCTGACAGCTCAAAAGAGGTTGTATTTTCCAGGCTGAGCACATTACATGTTACTTGTCTGGGCAGACATTTCATTGAATTTGGTGATAAGAAATATGACTTGCTTGTTAATAAATAAGGACTTTCCTGTACTCAATTGATTTCTTATTGATTTTTCTTACTGATGCATAGCACTAAGTTGCTTTGGAGACAGATGATGTTATTAATTTCTAAACAAATAAATATGCTGAACAGCTGTTGTAAGACTAAATTTTAGTCAAAAGCAGTTTATTTAGTTCTCTCTAGAAGATAGTGCAATCCTACTTTAGTTTAACAGAGAAAAAGAGATGTCTGAGGCCTAGTATTCTCTTGGATGCCATTCCACAAATGAACAGCGGCTGCTTCTGCTCTAATCCCACACAGGTTTCCCAAGAGGCCTGTGACCCTTTCTGCAGTTTGGGAGGAGGATTCTGGTTTCTGGAGTACTTTTCCCTCTGTCTTTAAACTCCCTTAGTACCTGTGACAGGAGACTTACCCCATCGTCTACTGTAGATCCTGAAGACAGCTGCAACTGCATCTCCAGCAACCACTGAGGCAGAAGCACTGAGCAATATTGGCTCAAAGGTAGTTACTGTTGCAAGGCATTTCATTGTGACTAAGGCAGTGGAATAAGTGCAGTAAAAAAAGAAAAAGAAAAAGAAAAAGAAAAAGAAAAAGAAAAAGAAAAAGAAAAAGAAAAAGAAAAAGAAAAAGAAAACCAGACTTCTTTGGTCATATGTTAAGTACTACTTGCATTTTGAAAAATATTGAATAAATAAAGTCCTAGAGGCAGATGAGTAGTGAATTTTTGTCTCCCACACATACAACTATTTCTGTACTGGCTGATGTGCATGTGTATCTGGTGGAGTTTCTGTTGACACCGTAATATGCAGAGATGTGCTAACTTTCTCATTTGTTTCTTTTCCCTCAAACAAAGGGTAAAATTAAGACCAAAGAGCATAGTAATTTTGTCTGATTACCTCAGCGTGTTACTGAAAAAATGGCATGAAGAAAAATCAGGAGGAAAAGTTAGTTTATTAAAATAATTTTCCATCCAAACAAAAATCTTCTTGGTTTATTTTTATTTTATATAAATTTCCATCCAAACAAAAATCTTCTTGGTTTATTTTTATTCTCTTCTGTAGCATTTAGTGTTGTTTTTTAATATTATTCTGCAAGAATGGGAAATAGCAAACCAAACCAACAAAAAATCCCACTACTCTTTGGTTTGACTTATCCTGATTACACAAAGAAGTAAAAATTGCCACTTGTTCTTCTTCAGCCACATGCTATACATGTGCAGATTGCAGCTAAAACTGCACATCCAGCAGCTCCCTCAGATAGAGGCCATTGTCCTGCAGCATCTGCAGCACACAAAGGAACAGAGGTAATTGTTTCTTTTCAAGCTTTAACATCTTACTGGATGATGACACATTAAACCCAACCTGCATCTAGGTCAGCATAAAACCTAGAAATATAGCCAAAAAGCTTATTTCCTACAATTACTTTTGTGTCTGAAGAAGTGGACAAACAAGGGGGAAGAAGGAAGTGCTGGGATCCCCTTCTTTAGATGACAAGTTTTTCTACATGACATGTCTTTATTGAGCTTGCTTCAATTTCCTGACATCTAACTGACTAATAGGTAATTCGTTTAATCGGATGACTGTACTCAGAATATTCTTGTTTGACAGACATGATATGCATATAGTTCTGCCTGGCAAAACTACAACAAATTATAGAAAAGCAGTGGCATTTTACTCCCAGTTGGGAAAGAATAATTTCAAATAATTTTTTTTTCTTCTCTGATTTTTTGTAAAATGTTTATTAGATGCTGGCATATGAAGTAGTCTGTCAAAACCATTAGTCACTAAGGGCTTGGCCTTCATCTATTGCTATAGAGAAATAAAAATGAATAAATCTAAACCTTTCTATTCTAATCTTTGCCCAAATACCATGGACAAGATACTGCTCTTTTTGATTTCTGGGCAGAGGATCTGGTGCCATAGTACAGTAGAATGTCCATGAAGCTCCTCTCATTCCATCATTCCATTTTACTTCAACAGCTTTCCTCCTCACTTTTTGCCAAATTATGTGGGTTTTTTAATCTTTTTTTTTTTCTTTTTTACTTCAGCTGAGCTCTATAAAGCAACACAATACCTGCCTCTGAACTATGATCTTATTCATATACATTTGAATGTCTCCAGAGAAGGAGACCCTACAGCCTCTCTGAGCAGCCTGTTCCAGTGCTCTGTCACCCTCAAAGAATTTTTTCCTCATGTTCAGGTTTGCGCCCATTGCCCTTTGTCTGGTTACTGGGCACCACTGAGAAGAGTCTGGCCACATCCTCTTAACACCCACACTTTAGGTATATATAAGCACTGATAAGATCGTAAGATCCCCTCTTTGTCTTCTCTTCTCCAGGCTAAACTGATCCAAGTCTCTCAGTCTTTTCTCATAAGAGAGATGCTCCCATTCTCTGACCATCCTCATAGCCCTTTCCTCTACAGCTGCACTACCACAATTTAAAATAAGAAATTAGTAAACATCCCTCACATGCAAAGTGAACTGTCTCTAACTATTAACAAGAACATGGTGGTGAAAACCTGTATTTTTCTCTCTCTTTCTTCTGTTTGGACACAGAAATTGAAGCAAATGAGCAAAGCCATTATGCCAAGATAAGCAAACAGATTTCTCTCTTACATAGTTTCAGTGGCCTAGGTAGCAATATGCTGTTTATAGTCCAGGTTTTGGACTGGGGTGGGCAGAGCTGGATCTCACCTGCCAAACATGTCCAACCACCTCCTGCCCTGTCTGCCCCAAGGAACCCTGACTTCTCCTGTGACATCTGGCTGATACTGTGCCCTTCAATATCCAAGCTGACATTTTTGCTTGCTCTTTCTTCAGTTTTAAGTATAATACTCTCAACTCATTCACCCAGTTAGATAAATTGTCCACCAGCCATTTTTACAACAAGGATACAAAGCCAAGTCAGAAAAGACATATCACAGGGCAAAGTATGTCATCAGAAGAATTTAATTGTTTCCCAATATCTCTTCCTTCCTTTTGTCTCCTTTTCGGCTTTTCATTGGATTTTGTTACCGAAAATAATCTATACTCTAGATAAATCAGTGGAAACTACTGAAGAAGCAACATTTCTTTAATGTTGCCAGAGCAAAAATAAATCTATAATACACTGTTTTCTTTTTTTCAGATGCCATTAAGACTTTTTTAGATGTATGATTCCACTTACATGAATAGTACTCATGCACAGAATACCCAACTGAGACCACAGTCCTAACTGTCTTATACTCACATACTGACAGAAAACCAAGAATGCTTTACCAAAGTGACTAGGCCAGCAAAAGTTGAAGTCCATTCAGTCAAAAAAGCATAAAGGACAAGTGCCATTTCATGAGCTGAGTGTATCATTACACTAAGATACAATGAACAGGGAGTTTTTCTGTGCAATACCTCCATTGTTTAATCAATTACATAGAATTTCTTATTTTTAACCTGAAGATTTATAGTATTGCAGGTAAAGCCTATACTAGGCACAAGTCAGGATGGCAGAGACTCAACATTGTCACTCAAGTAGAAGAGTTTCTCATTCTGCTTTCTGATTTTAAGCAGGCAGGTGCAACACTGTCTTGACACACATCCTTTCCATCATAAGATGCCACTGAACTCTCTTGCTGTGCAACAGAAGAATAGCCAAAAATGTGTCTTCTCCACCTCCTAATTATTTTACTTAGTAATTGAGAAACTAGGTTTAGATATTTTTCCTCACCATAAGTCACACTGTACCAACATAGCCAGTATTCATTAACTCTCAGTGGCTACTCAGCTTTATTTCAGGTACACATGCTACATTGTTTAATGTTTTCTCTTCCACTTAGGTTCATTTTTTGTGTGGCAAAAAGATACTACAGAGCATAAAGTAAAAAAAAACTTTTCTTTTCAGGGGAACTCTGTGAACATTCAGCTGCTAAACAAAAGCATTGCCAGACTCATTGTGCTATGCCACTTTGGTTTTGTTTTGTTTCTCTTTTATTTTGTTTTTTAAGATAATTTTGGGACTGCAGTCGATAGTAATAAAGAGACAAAAGGTGTTGCACTGCTGAGTCAGTGAGGATGACTTTTCCTAAGAAGCTCTTAATGAATCACAGTTTTAGGAATCAACATACCATCTTTTATATAACATGTTTTCAGGGCTTCTGGCTCACTGGAGTCATGAAGATCCTGTAGCACATTTCACAAGAGACTGATCATCATCCCCACTGTCTTGAACTAAGTCCAGAATACAATGAGAGAATGCAGTAACATTCTAGGTTACTTGCATCTGTGTGTGTCAGGGATCACTTTTTTGCCTCCTTCAGTTCACTTTAACCTATTTTTTTTCTCTTTATAAAACAAAGAGAAGCTAGAGAGTAACAGAGAAGATGTCCTCTTCCCTGTTAGATACATGGATAATGTGTTGAGGAAGGAGAAAAGGAGGTGTTAATCTCTTCTACCTGGTATCCAGTGACAGGATGTGTGGGAATGGTTCAAAGCTGCATCAAGGGAGATTCAAACTCGACATTAGAAAATATTTTGTTACCAATATGTGCTGGTTTAGCAAAATGGCCAGGAAAAGCCACAAACCAGACAGAGTTTTGTTTCTATCACTCCCCCCGAAAATTAGAAGGAGTGTAAGGAAGAACAGGCTTAGGTTGGAAATTAAAAACTTATAACAAATTTAATGGCACAGGGAGAAAGGGTAACAGGTGGGGAAAAGGGGAAAATGCATATATACAAATATATACAACCCGAGCTCAGATGACCGGCGATACAGGCTGCTGAAAGGTCCTTCACTG
>VZRW01010733.1:2283-20124 GCA_013398125.1 Aegotheles bennettii
TTTTGGTGTTACATGGAGGAAAAGCCTCGCAGCACTGAGATTTTAATTAGCCACAGCTAAAATTGCGCAGTCTATTGGCTCAGGTCAGGCCAACTCTGGTTGCACCGAGCTTGAGCAGTGAAGCCAGGTTTGGAGAGCAGCCAGCTGCTGTTCCTGGCAGATAATGTCAGTCAGGAAAACCCCATAGAATCATAGAATCATTATGGTTGGAAGGAACCTCCAGGGTCATCAAGTCCAACCTTTATCTCATCATATTCCTGACCATCAGACCATCAGACCATGGCCTCAAGTGCCTCATCAACCCCTTTTTTGAACACCCCCAGGGACGGGGACTCCACCACCTCCCTGGGCAGCCCATTCCAGTGCCCAACCACCCTCTCCGTAAAGAACTTCTTCCTAATCTCCAACCTAAACTTCCCCTGATGGAACTTGAGGCCATTTCCTGTCTTCCATGTCCTCCTGGTCTGCATTTCTGACATGAAGTCTGAGCCCGATGAAGACCCCAAGAATCTACATAGTCTGAACTCAAGTTTAACAAAGCCCATGGGAACCAAAGGACAAGAGAAACTAGAAATGCTTTCAGGGATGCAGCTGGACTGTCACAGGAACAGTGATGTTATTACAGGAATCTGAATACACATTCCAGACAAACTTCACCTCACTGGGTGTCCTCTGGTCACCTCGAATGCTTTTACAACTGTGAAACTGAGGCAGAGAGAGCCCACCCAGCGCATGCAGCACCCAGAAATACTGCCCAGACCCCAGCTTCAAAATACCTCCTTGCTCTGGAACTACCAGCATCTGTGGGGGCTGGGCTCATGTCCTGGAAAACACGACACCCACAGACTTTTGATTTGATTTATGACTTATTTTCCCTTTCTTAGGAAACATGTGGTCTCGTAGGGAGTTTTGAGAGCAGAGACATCGAGTCCCAAAAGGGCTTGATTGTGCTTCCCATGGCAGGGAAGCTCAGGAGTCATGCCACCTCTGCTGCACCCACATCTCCACCTGCAAACATTCCTACCCCCTTCACATGGGACTGGCATTCCCTGGGAAACAATCCTTCCCCTCCATCCTGCAGCTGAGCCCACAACCAGCCATGTTTCTCGTGATGTTTTCCCCTGCAAACTTCCCAGACCGCCTGCTTTTCCCAGCAGTTTATAGCATCCTAGGATATTTTAGGCAAATAAGGAAATGAACCTCAAGGAACTTCAGGAATGTGAAAGGTAGAGCTCAATGAGCTTTTTGCTCTTTACTGCACAAAGGCAGGAGCAGGACTGTGCTGTGAGGCACAGAGGTCAGCCCATGCTGGGCTCCTGTGAGCAACACGGGTCCTTCCAAAGGCTGATGACTCCACTCTGGGAAAGCCAGCGAAACAACATCACAACAGTCCCTGAATCAAGTTCAGGCTTCGTTTGCTGCCATTATCTGAGCACACACTAAAAATGTGCTCATGATACTTTATACACAGAAAGAAGGAGAAGGCGACCTCCCTTGCTGCCCCTCTCGCTGACCTCCTCTGGGCTGGAGGGTGACCAGCAGCTGCCAGGAAGAATTTGGCCTCATGAAGACACATTTATATATTCTTAACTCTTAAACCTGCAGCTGCATTCCTAAGCAGTACGCAGTGTTTGCTAAAATCCAAGGTTCCTTTTTTCTTCCCAACAGCAATAGCTATTTTGGTAATAATTCAGAACCAGGGCAGCCCATTAGAGACACCAAGGTCACCACACAACAGGAGAATTACAGGTCTCTCTTTTACATGAGGTTTGACTGACACTGTCCAACAAAATTACAAACCTAGGTTTATTTCAAAGCCACCCCGTGGCTGAATTACCTGTGACTGCCTGATGTAAAACGCCTCCAGTTCCAAAGGCAAGATGTGAACACCCACCATTTGAGGTCAGGAACAGAAAGCACAAGAGCACAAAGAACCCCTTCCCGCATGCCACCAAACCCCCTCGGAGCTCACCTTCCTTTCTTGATCGTTTCTCGCCCCAGTAACGGCCCCAAGACTGGATCCACAGACTCCTCCAGGTTTTCAATCAAAACCAGCTCTCCTGCAGCCAGGGCTCGTTCCATCATGTCCAAATACCTGTGGGAAACAGCACGGGTACCCATCACGGCGGGGCTGGGTGTGATGCTCCACAGCAAGGGGGGGCTGGGGACACAGGGGGGTGCTCTGCCATGGCACCTACAGACACACACCAGAGACAGAGGGGTAAGGGGGTGTCAACATATGGTGCAGAAAGGGACACTGGCAGTGTCTTGGCTGTCCAACAATCCAGTCCCAGGCTTCCCAAGGGCAAACACAACAACTGCGTCTTCTTTCCCCAGAAGAGAGCATGAGCACCAGTGAACAAAGATGGGACAGCTCAGGGTTATTTTTAGCAAATACTTTGCTTCTCTCAGAACCCACTAGTGCTGTCAATGTTGCATGAAAGCAGGGAAGAAGAGCAGGTTTCAGTTCCATCTTGCCCAGGGTTCAAGGTCATGTTTAGGACAGCTTCTTTCCCCAGGAGGGAATTGGGCCCCTTCGCCCAGTGTCTGACTGTGGAACAGGGATGCTCTGCACTGGGATGCTTTGTATGGGGAAGGGCAGGGTCAAGTGCTTGTGCTCTCTCCTTCAGGGCTGCTCTGCAGTTCACACAAGTTCCCTGCAAAGAGGAGGAGCAGGGCCCTGGGCAAGCGGTGGGGACACGCCGGGCACTGTGACACCACTGCTGTTGCACTGAATCACTCCGGCTCCACTGGCTAAAACTGAGCTTCCTCAGCTAAGCCAGAGAGTCTGGGACCTCAAGAGGTGATAGACAGGTCTAAGACAAGAAGTTCAGAGTGACCTTTGGACCTGGCCTTTAAAGGAACGTTGACACAATGCAAAGCCCACCCTTGCTCAGCAGCCCCCACCTTCCTGAGGCTGGGAATACTTTATACAAAGCAACAGGCAGAGAATGGATGCAGCTGACTCCAAAAGCCACCCAAATGGCCTTACCTGAAGGAGAGAGTTCCCAGATGATGAAACAGTCCCTTATTTACTGTAATGGGGCAGGGAGTGATGTTTTTAGCCAACAGCCCTGGGACACCACAGCACCACACTGACCTCCCCCCACTGAGGATCTGCCAGCCTGCTGCGTGCCTGGGGCACGAGGGGAAAAAGCTGCTGGGTTTGCACAGCAAAATTGTGTTGGCAGCACATGAATGTCACAGGGTCTATTCCTCTTCTTCCATCCTGGAGGTTTATTATTTGGTGCCACCTCTGTGATCCTTACTTTTCCCCAGACTTCTCTGAATAACTGCAAGGCATGGTGACCAGATTGGTCAGGACACAGAAAGCTGCTTTAATGAAAAACGAGCTGTACCTTCATCCCACACAAGATCAACTCTAGTAACTTCTTGTGATTTTCTTGGAGGAAAGCAGAGGAGGCACCAGCAAAACAACCTGGGCAACCTCAAGACATCTCCAAATCTGCATGAATTTGCAAGCACCACACTCAGGTCACTCTCACCTGTTGCCAATGTTTTGCTCTGTATTTAAAAAAAAAAATCTCAGAGCTCCTACCCAAGCAGGGATTTGACTCTGGGTCTGATCCATCCCAGCTGGAACTCTTCACGAGTGGGTAGGAATAGGTGCAAGCTGAGATAGCAGAAGACTGGCCTGTGTGACCCCAGACAAGAGCCAGGAGTGGAAAAGCCTTCCCATAGAAGATGCAGCTAGCCCAGTGCAGGGGTGCAGCAGTGAGAACCTGCCACTGGTGCCAGCATGGGAGCAATCAGCCCAGCTGGACTTCAGGGCATGGTGATCCTCACGACAGCTTCTCCCTCCAAGCCCAGGCCCTCTCTCTTCTCCAAGATGCAGAAAGCTCTACTCAGCCTCCTGGGTGAAGCTGAGCCTGATGGAGGATGCCACAGTCCTACCCGGAGCTCAGCCTCCAGCACAGAGCTCTCTCTGTTCCGTTTCAGAGGAGTTTCTATGGTAACTGAGCCAAGCACCAAACAGACCCTCTATTTAATGAGAAATCTCTATCATTTTGATAATGAATAAGCAGCTAAGGCACAAATACACTTAGGGCTTTCCTCAGTGTAATTGGCTCAGATGGCTGCAGTTAAATGTGTGCTGTTCATCAAACACAACACGCAGATCACCATCAGAAGGCAGCAGTATGTGACAAGGCTGATGCTCACCCCTTCTGCCCCATGCGGATCACTCGGAGGTCCTCGCCATACTTGGCTTTGATCCATTTGACACCCTGCAGCTGGGGATCCACCAGGAGGGGCCAGCGCTCGCAGTGCAGGAGGATGGTGGCGTTCTCGGTGGACATGCGGTCAGCTGGCAGCCCCTCGTTCTGCCAGGCTGCCACGTCAGCATCATCCGTCAGCATGGCCAGAGGGTCGAGGGATGGGGTTGTAGGGATTGGCACCTGGGAGTAAAGGAGAAATGCTTCCTAGTGTGCCAGCAAAACACAGGGAGGGTGACTGTGACCCACACCAGAGACCGACAGGGAAAACAGTTCAAGAAAAGTCAGCTGAGTTAAAAACTGCTCAGTCGTGTTTCTCAGTGGCTTCCTGTTCTGCAGGATAGGTTGTCCCTCCCACACAGGAGAAGATCAGGTTCAGGACCACTTGAGGAACCTGGACACACACAAGTCTGCGGGACCTGATGAGATGCATCCCAGAGTCCTGAGGGAACTGGCTGATGTAGTGGCCAAGTCACTGTCAATCCCTAAAGGGGACTATAGGAAGGATGGGGACAGGCTTTTTAGCAGAGCCTGTTGTGACAGGAGGAGGGGTAATGGTTTTAAACTGAAGCAGGGTGGATTTTGGTTGGATATCAGGAAGGAGCTTTTCACCATGAGGGTGGTGAAGCACTGGCACAGGTTGCCCAGAGAGGGGGTGGATTCCCCATCCTTGGAGACCTTCAATGCCAGGTTGGATGGGGCTTGGAGCAACCTGGTCTAGGGGATGATGTCCCTGACCATGGCAGGGGGCTTGGGGCTAGATGACCTTTACAGTCCCTTCGAACTCAAGCTATTCTGTGATTTAGTATTAACTGTTTCCCAATCCTGTTATGAATGAACAGAAATTATGCAGCCACCCCAAAGTCCTTTGCCTGCAGAGTCCCAGGCACTGCGACAGGCTCAGCTCACACTCTGCATGTGCAGCCTCCCTGAGAGCACAGCCTGGCAGAACACAATTAACACCCTCCTAAGCCCACTGTTGTGTTGCAGAACAGCATCAGCAGTTCCAGAAACACCTCTCTGACCTGTTAGGCCATCCCTGGGAGTGACAACCAGAAAGTTACCCGTGCCAGCTATCTGCACAGCATGGGCCTTTCATTTCCCCTTAGAAATACACACATTTCCTTGGCATTTCTCAGTGCAGTCAGGTAATTTTGGGATCAGTATTGCCTTTCTTAACTATTTTTTTATTATTATTATTATTATTAAGAAATGCAGAGTGAAGTTTTCCCCCTCTCATCCTAAGGAACTTGCTGATTTTCTCAGCTTTTAGACTTGGGTATCAGTGCCTTGCTGTGACCTCAGTTAAAAGCTTCTTGGCATTTCACCAGGGTTTATCACATCCAGTTACTGCACTGATGTGCAAATGCTCAGTCCTGCAGGAGACCTAGCACTTGCATTTACTGATGTATGAGAGGGCTTGTTAAGAATTAGTGAAATATTAAACAAGTTTGAAGCACGACAGTCTCCATCTGGTCCAAACAGCAAGACACGGGTAAAACCAGCTGAGAGGCATGGCCAGCATGAACAGAGCTCGTGTCCAGCATGAAGAACCACCTGGAGATTTTCCAAGCCTACTAGAGAGCTGGCAGTGAGCTCTGCCTGCTCCAAGAAATACCTTCTCCATACTGCCTCCCTCCTTCTAGGCCACCCCTGATGCTTGGTTAGAACTGCACAGCATTGGTACTGGGCTCCACCTCTGTGTTGCTGCATTGGGGATTCTCCTCCATACGTGGAGGAACCAGGTCACTTGCATGGAGCAAGGACACCACCACGTCTTTCCCAGAGTAAATCAATTGTGGCCACATCCTGCTTCTCAATCCAATTCAGTGGGGACACAGGGATGCCCCTCATGTGGGGGATCCCCTCCCCTGGGGGATCTCCTGTGGGCATCAGAATTTGTGGCCACATTAATTCCAGTAACAAGGGCTTTTCAGAGAAATCAGGGCTTACTTTTAGCTGATGCAGATACGGCTTCCAGATTCCATCCAGGAGGTCTTGACGGTATTTCTTGGTGAAGTAGCCCAAGTAGGAGACAAAGGCCGTAACCAGCAAGACATCTCCACACAAGGTGCTCTGTTGTTGTTTGAAGTTCTTCACAGCTTCAGCCCATCTCACGTTCTCAGAGGCGAGTCCCCCAACCTACAATTTCCCAGGTCAAACAGATCAATACAGTGGTTCTTTAAGCAGTATCTTGGGATCTGGCCATGGCCACACCTTGTTCCTGACATCAGTTGTCATTGTTCAAAACCCAGGGATGGGAAATATTCAATGGTTGCTTTATTAACCCCTGTCCCATCCAGTGAAAGACTGGTCCTGCACTCAAATCTCAGCTGTCTGCTCCACAACACCTCTAAGATCAAGGGAGAATCCATCACTTCCCCAGCAGGAACTCACGTGAAGACACCTGCATAAGGATTTCTGGGGCAGCCCATCAGCTGTTAATTGCCTTAATGCCACGGATTCACACATTGTTCCACCCTCCCTCACACAGAGCACTCCTGTCCAACAGCCACAACCTCCAGCTACCCCAGGTAGATGGGACTGTGATAACAATCCCCTTGGATCTACATTTTTATTTCCCTTAAGGATCTGTCCAGAAAAACTTCATCCTAGACATTTTTGATGGGCATCCAATGCACAAACAGTCCAACTGTGGTCTTACCAGCTTTGAAAAGGGTACAGCACCTTGCAAAATAAGATATCTACACATGCACGGCCAATTTCTTTGACCATTGGTACATTCTGGAGTCTTCTGATTATAAGAGATACCCTGACACAGCACTCCTTGTAGCTTTTTCTTTAGAGAAGAAGCCTTAGCTCCATGAACTGAGAACCACAGCTTGGAATGGAATGCATCCCTCAGGTTCGCAAGCCAGAGCAACCCAAAAGAGTTTTAAGTTGGCCTCATTTGAGATTGAGAATGCCAAACCTTGTGGTCAAACAGACAATCACTCTCCTGTTGTCACGGTGGTCTGGAAACACCCCTGTAATGCAGAGGTGCCCTCTGCTCTCACGTGTCTGCCACCAGTGCCAACCAGCAATTGCTACTTTTCTTCAGTGTCCAGCCCACATGAGTTCAGGGTTACTTCTCATACTTTTCATTTTTATTAAAAATTCCTCTATATCCTTCTTTTTTGCAAACCTCTCCAAAGAAGGGGTGCTGCAAATGTGACTAATGCACCACCACCACCTCCTTCCAGGTCACCGTTAAATGTTCAACAGGACCAGCTCTAAGGCAAATCCCTGTGATTGGCCTCATGAACACCCTGACTAACTCCTTCCCCTAAATTGGGTTATTTTGCCACCTTAAACTGATAAGCAGAACACAGATCCCTGGGATGGGAAGGCCCCACCTTCAGATCCTCACTGAGTTCCACTGTCACACACCCCAACTTGACCAAGCCCTATTTCTAGCAGAATCTTGCTGCCCTCTGAGGGTTAGGAGTCACCTTCCAATTTCCAACACAAATTTACTCCTGGCCAGTTTATGCCATCTGTTCTCACGCAGACACTGTCCTCCAGCTCTCCTCTCACGTGTGCCTCCAGAGGCTTTTATAAACAGCCAGGATTTTCTAGGGAATGAGCTCTGCCTGGCTTAGAAAAAGCAGTTGCTCTGGTTCCCTCTGAAACACAACCACAGAAGCAGCTCTGCCGGGCCAGACCCAAGGTCCACCCCCTTCAGCATCTTGTCTGCTGCCAGCAGCCCTCAGCAGATGACTTGGGAGGAGGATACAAAGGAGCACCTGGTAATCGTTCCCAGATTCCCACAACTGGAGGTTTGAGGACCTTCAGAACCAAAGCTTGTATCTTTGTGCCTAATAGCCACTGATGAGTTTTTCTTTCATGACTGAGTCTAAGCTGCCGTGGAAACCAAACAGCCTTTTGGCATCTACAGCATCCTGGGGCCAGTTTAGCTCTGCTTTTGGCTGAAAAAGCACATCCTCTGATGTGCTGCCTGACCTTTTCAATTGCTAAAACCTGTTTGCACAGTGGAAAAACAGTGAACAACCCTGCTCGTGTCACCTTCTCCAGACCACTCATGATTTCAAGCCTTTTGCTGCCTCCTTTTGAGGTTGAGGAGCTTTACCCTATTCAATATTTCCTCACACAGAAGCAGCCTTTTGATTGTCCTTGCAATCTTTATCTTCACTGAATGATGTAATCTTTATTATTATCCAGTTTCTTTTTATCATTACCTTCTCTGCACCACTTCCCATTCTACTCCATCCTTTGAGGTGCAGCAGAGGGGGTGGAGGTACAGCTGCACATTCAAGATGCATTTAGAACGTACTTAAATAGTGAGATTGTGATTCTCCTCTGTTTTGTTCTCTCTTCTATTCCTAATAAATCCCAACATTCATTTTCAGCTTGGGTTTTCTGCTCGTTGAGGGGTTTTTAGCCTCTGGGAGCACAGAGCTCACATACTCACAGAACTCTTAACTCTATCATTTCATTCCTGAATGGTAATAACTAGCTCAGCATCACTTACAGGGCATGTAAAGTAAAAACTAATTTTCCAATAGACATTACTTTACATTTACCTACCTGGCTTTTCACACCTCCACCACTTGGTATCATTTTTGCAATTCTTTATAGACAATCTCCATCATTACTGTATTCCTGGTGCTGAGAAACTGCGTGACATGCTTAGACACCATCTAATCCAGATCATTTATGATCATTTCATGAACAGAAGAACTAACAGACACCTGCAATAACACCTCCAGTGGCCTTTCTGCCTTGACAAACCTGCCCCTTTGAACCAGTGAAAACCACTTTCTGGGCAGTCTGACTCCTTCCAGGAGCAGAATGAGAGGCCACAGATTTTTCTTTGCCCATTCTACCTCAGAGCTGCCCCCAAACCTGTTCCAGCTGAGTTATTCTTTCATGAACATGAACCACCACCCTACTCAAAGCTGCAGAGGTTTCCCTGGTGACTTTTGCCACTCCTGGGGTGTGCAGATACTCCCTTAGCCTTGCTGGAAACCCTGCTCTTGACATTCTTAGGACCAGATGTGTAGGGCAAAGTCTGAATGATTAGATTCAAATGGTCCTCACTGGTTGCTGGCAATGTGCTCCTGTTTTACAGACAAACAATCTGTTGTAAACCCATAGTTACACATCTGCATCTTGTGTCACTGAATTTCATCCCAGTCCTGCGGTTCCCATATCCAGCCCACCCAGTTATTCCAGCTGCAGTCATGCTTCCTCTTCATCTGTGGGAATTCCCACTTTTATGTTCTCAGGCTATCTTACCATGGATACCCACGTTCATAAAAGTGATATATATGGCTTCACTATGAAGCCTGGAAAATACCAGAGATCAGGCAGTATGAGATATACCTGCCCTGTTCCTCCTCTGTTCTGCACATTGCTGGAATCCGAGCTCTTCACTTTCATGACTCTTCATTGCAGGTACCGACCTCTTCACTCCTGTGACAGTGACAGGACTGGGGGTGACAGCAGGAGCTGAATCAGGGGAGGTTTAGGTTGGATATCAGGAAAAGGTTTTGCACCCAGAGGGGGTTGAGCACTGGCACAGCTCCCCAGGGCAGTGGTCACAGCACCAACCCTGCCTGAGCTCAAGAAGCATTTGGATGATGCTCTCAGGCACATGGTGTGACCTTGGGGTGTCCTGCACAGGGACGGGAGTTGGACTCCATGATCCTGGAGGGTCCCTTCCAACTCCACATGTTCTATGACTCTATGAATCCACCTGAAGCTAGACAGACCCTGGTCTCACCCCCCATATCTGTCCTTACCTAATCCTACTTGTTGAAAAAGAAACAAAGCACTACTTATCTTTAAGGATTAACCTTAATCCCAACTCCAGTGACAGTGCATAGAAGTCCACTTCCTCCATCCTTCCTTTGTAGCTTTTATAGATAAGTACCTACAGCTCTTTCCTTTAGTCTCCTTGAGGTCAAGTCTCTTATTACTCCCTTGGCCTCTAAGATCAAGAAGTCTTCATTGATCTGATTTTCCTAATGCTTGTAGAGTCTTTGCATACTCCTAATTAGTTTCTCGAGGTGATTTTTCTTTTATACATTATGTCCTGGGGACCTTTTCTTCTCCTTTGCTTGGGTCACACATTATTGCCAGTTTTAATATCTTAAAGCAAGCCCAGATGTCTTCCACCTCAGATCCAGGAAGTCATTGGAAATCTTTTTATTTAGCACGTAGCAAATTAAAAGCCATCTCATTTGATTACCTTCAGCTCTTTGATGGTGAGGGACAGTGAACAGCCATTCCCTATTCACCTTCAGCCCACTGTTCATGACTGTGTAGGCTTCTCTTGCAGCTATTTCTGCACCGTTTCTTTTCCAAAATGAAGAGTCCTAATCTATGTCCTCTCTTCACATATGGAAGCTGTTGCATATGTGTTTGTACCTTCTCTAGGTCGCCTACAGCCTTCTGAGATGGGGTAACTCAACTGTGTTCAGCATGTGACATGCAGACCCACCATGGATCCGGACTGACACGAGGATGGTTTAACTTCTGCTCCCTGATTTTCCCATTCACAGTATTCAATTTGCCATTCTTCCTCCAGTCGAGTACCACATTGCTGTTTCTGAGAACTCTCTGCAAGGACTCCAAGAGCTCTTGTGTGAGTGATAATAGTGCAATTAGGACCTATCAATGTAAATGCATGATTATAGTTCGCTTCCCCTGCATGCATTATTTTGCATTTCTCATCACTACATTTCATCTGCCACATTAGCACATACACCCTCACAGGTACCACTCACCAGCCATCCTCCCTTTTCTGGTGCACAGATCCCTAGACATTCCTCAGTCCCTGTCCTGGAGCATCTTCCTTAGGTCATCTAAAGTTTGCAAGATGCCAAACTAAAATCAGGGCACTGTGAAAGCTTGGCTTGCCTGCACCCCCCTGGTTCCTTTTTCAATCCAAAGCAGCACTGTGTCCAGTTAGGTGTATTCTTCATACAACCTCAGATGTGTTTATTTGAAAGTCTGGGAACTTACATGTAAGTTTATAAACATGTAAAGGGTGAGGGTCAGGACGATGGAGCCAGGCTCTTCTCAGTGATGACCAATGATAGGACAAGGCAGAATGGGTGCAGAGTGGAGCACAGGAGGTTCCATGTGAATCTCAGGAAGAACTTCTTTCCTGTGAGAGTGCCAGAGCACTGGACCAGGCTGCCCAGAGAGGCTGTGGAGTCTCCTTGGCTGGAGACATTCAAACCCCGCCTGGATGCGTTCCTGTGTGATGGACTCTGGGTGACCCTGCTCTGGCAGGGGGGTTGGACTGGATGAGCTTTCAAGGTCCCTTCCAACCCCTAGGATTCTGTGACTCTTACTTATTTCTGCCCACAGCCACACGGGTGACACATCTTGGATGTCACATGAATTGCAGATCAATAAGGGCTGTCAGGATCTATGCCTAGATCAAAGCCAGAGGTGACACAGGAGATGGTGTATAGGGAGTAGTTCCCTGCATACCCTGCAAAAGGATCCACTCTGACAGCAGTAGTAGCAAGCTGTGCTTTCCAGCCAGCCAGTGGAGGTGGCACAGCCACAACTGGTTCTTGTCTGCATGTTCCCTGGCCTGGCTGTGATGCTCCCCTGCAGCTCACGCCTGCCCGCAGCTCCTCACAGCAGCAGCTCTGTCCTGCATCCAGCCAGGGCACACGGTGCTTCCAGCATCCCAGGGGTCTCCATTCAAGCTGTTCCCAGCTGTTCCCAGCTTGTTCTCTTGTTCCCAGGAGATACAACCACCATGGTCTGGGACTCGGTGTCCCTGCTCCTTCCAGCATTGCTCTCCATCTTATGGCGAGCATGATAAGATTTCACAGCTAAATAAAAGCTGAGCCAGGTGAATGGGTTCTCTGTTAACCCACAGGACAAATGCTGCAGCTCATATCCCAGCTGCAGGCACAGACAGCTGATTTCCCAGGGACTGAGTGCTTCTCTCCTCCTCTCCCAACAACTTGCATCAGACTCTGATAATTTCCACCAGCGGAAGTGACCCTGGCCTTGCCCAGACTTTCAAGTCACCCCTGATCCCAGTCACCTCCACTGTTTTCCATATGAGCCACAGTGAGCAGAGCCCCTGGGCATGGTGCATCACCGGGTGCTGCAGCACCTTGGCAGCACGAGAAGCCACAGTTACTTCTCTCTTTGCAACCAGGCTGGCAAGAGCCACGTTCTCCCCATTAAAGCTCCAAACAGGAGCCCAAAGGGCGTTCATTCAGGGATTTCAGTTCCAGGCATGAGTTTGAGCCGACAGCCCGTGCTCATCTCCCATGTGAAATGGGAGCTGCTGGATTTAGCCTGGATTTAGCCTGGATTAATGGCCTCAAGTTCCGTCAGGGGAAGTTTAGGTTGGAGATTAGGAAGAAGTTCTTTACTGAGAGGGTGCTCAGGCACTGGAATGAGCTGCCCAGGGAGGTGGTGGAGTCACCGTCCCTGGGGGTGTTCAAAAAAGGGGTTGATGAGGCACTTGAGGCCATGGTCTGATGGTCTGATGGTTAGGAATATGATGGGATAAAGGTTGGACTTGATGACTCTGGAGGTCCCTTCCAACCAGAATGATTCTATGATTCTATGACTGTGCCCATCAGTGGCTAGAGGTGCCTGTAGGTCCTGAGGCTTAACCAGCTCCAGCAGCAGGACAGCACGTGCCTGCATTGGCTGTGCATGGTTTTGGCTGCATTGCAAAAAATTCCATGCAAGCAGAAAGCTGGAGCCCTCAGTGTGGCAGCAAGAGAGGAACCCTCCCAGCCAACTAACAACCCTCCTAGCCTCAGACTGGAAAGTTGAAGGTGACAGTCCCTGTCCCTACGCTCCAGTCCCAAGTCAACAGCCATGGAGGGTCTCTGCAGCAAGCACAGTTCGGGTGGCTCATGCACTACTGAGGGGCTGCTATGTCTTCCCATCTTTCCCAGTGAATTTCTGGCACAGCTGGACAGGGTTACAAGGGCAGGGAGGGAGGGAACAGCAGAAAAATAATTTATGAGCCTAATTGCAGCATTAAGAGAGCTCCAAGCATCACTCCAATCTCTTTCCAAACCTTTGCAGTTGGCGATGTGGCAGCAGCAGACACTGAACCAGACAGATAATGTTTTCTCTTCCCCCATTTGCTGCTGTGCTCTTTTTTAGCCTGTCCATTGTTTGGAGCCACAGGAGACTCTCAGTGGGGTTTTGTGTGTACATGTACACTCATCTCTGAGAAAGGAAAACCAGAACACGAACAATCCCACTCCCTCCCTCCTTGCTTTATGAAAGCCCAGGTTGACACTGGCTTCTTCCCAAGCTCTCAGCCTCTTCTCTGTTATCAACATTTGCAACTATCGGGCTAAAAACTTCACCCATGGCAAGTGAGGCAGATGTTTGCCAGCTAGAGATCAACACGAAACACTGCTTTCTTCTAGCAGAATCCAGGGCATTGCCCAGCACTCATCCTTGTCACCACTGCCAAGACTGTGCCAGTCGTCTGATCCTTCAGTTTGTGTGATTCTCAATGCAGGAGCAGAGATTTGCTTCCACCTGGCTCTGCTTTTTCTCTGATCATGAAGGAAAGGGTGCTTCAACCTGAGGGAGAGTGTGTCCTGGGTAGAAGATGAGAACACTGGCAGACTATGGAGAAACCAACGTTCAGCTTGTCTCATCTATGCACATGGACAGACACAGCGTGGGGAAGCTCTCCATGCACTCAAACACACAGCAGAACAGCCCTCCAGCCTCCCTGGGCATTACCTTGGGAAGCAGGGAGGATGTGACTAATCATAGTCCCTGCTACGGCAATGCAGACATCCAAATTCAATCTAAATGAAAATGGCTTCTAAACCTCAGCAAGGACTGGCAGGACTGAAAAATAAAATCGTATTCAAAGTAGGAAGCCTGTTCCTGAGTGATGTCCTCCATCTGCCCAAGAAATCAACCCCCCCTTGCTCAGGCTGCACGCTAACCCATCTTCCATTTTCCTTTCACCATTTTCAGTTTGCTTCAATGAGAGACCAAAAACCCAGTCACCTAAACATTCTCATATTAAGTATATAGAAAAGATTGAAATAACTCCAGGAGTGGCCACCACCCCCCACTGCTGAGCGGGCAGAGCCAGGCGGGGTTCCTCCCATTCCCACAGCACCAAGTAGGAGTGGGGTGGGAAAATTCCTACATTTAATGGTTTCAAGATGTGACAGTTTGCTGCTCTGGTTCTCTTGAAGCCTGGACAGGGAAAAGTTTCTTCCCCAAACCAGTCACAAAGCGTTCCAAGAGGAAAGAAACTGGGAGGCTCTGAGGGCAAGGCAGCTAAACTTCTGTACCAAATAAATCATCCAGACTGCACCTAAACAATGAGAAACATGACAAGGTATCACAGAATCACAGAATCATTATGGTTGGAGGGGACCTCCAGGGTCATCAAGTCCAACCTTTATCCCATCATATTCTTAACCATCAGACCATCAGACCATGGCCTCAAGTGCCTCATCAACCCCTTTTTTGAACACCCCCAGGGACGGGGACTCCACCACCTCCCTGGGCAGCCCATTCCAGTGCCCAACCACCCTCCCAGTAAAGAACTTCTTCCTAATCTCCAACCTAAACTTCCCCTGATGGAACTTGAGGCCATTTCCTCTCGTCCTGTCATCAGCAGCTGGGGAGAAGAGACCAACACCAGCCTCACTACAACCTCCCTTTAGGTAGCTGTAGAGGGCAATAAGGTCTCCTCTCAGTCTCCTCTTCTCCAGGCTCAATAACCCCAGTTCCCTCAGCTGGTCTCCATAAGGCTTGCTCTCCAGACCTCTCACCAGCCTCATTGCCCTTCTCTGGACAGCCAAGGAGAGAGTCCAGCACCAGCAAGGCACATGAAGAAGTGCTGGCCCTGAGCCTGCGAGCAGTCCCAGCTAAGGACCAAGGGAAAGAAAGTGCTGGAAGCAAACACATTTCTGTGGCTTCGCTGAGCTTGCACTGCCCGTGACACCAACTCAGTGCCATCAGACCAGGGACAAACACACACCCCAGCGCCAAAACCTCAACTGTAACCAAAGAAAGGTTTCTCAAACGTAATTCCAATGTCTTATCTTGATTTCAGAATCAAAAAATCTCTTTTAAAAGGAAATTATTAAACTTTAAAATTCACGTCGCAACATACACCACAAGAGACAATCTATCTTGTTAAAATATTGGCTCAATTTGTTTTTCAAGGACAGTGCTGTTCATATAGCTAAGCCAAAAAAAACCCACACCCACAAGTACCCCCAATTTTTCCTTAGCACAATATGGCAGTTGTATCTGAATGAAGAGCCATGGTTTAAGCCCAGAATGCACACACTGAGCATGCACCCTTAAGCAATGTTCTGTTTGTTACAGTGGTACCAATCAAGGGGAAATTCAGCTGTATTCAGTGTAAAACACACACTTACACACACCCGTGTATTTATATGGAAACAACTGAAACAATTATTGCCATGTTTCTTTCCCATGAAACATTTTCTTCTTGTATTTTGTGTTTACTGACTCCTACATGACTCAGAGCCGCAACCTACCTCCGCAGCACGTTAAATGGGATTTTGTCAGGCTGTGCAGAGACACAACGAAACATTCATCCTGCAAAACCTCCCCAGAAACAGAAACAGCTCTTCAAATGCAAAAGCTGCTTTCCTGTTTTAATTCGAAGTTTGGGAAGCATTCAGTGAGATTTAACCTGAAGAACATGAAAGCATAAAACTTGTTCAGATCTAAAAGATCTCAATCAGCAGAGGAATGGTCTCAGCTGCTGTCTGCCTTTGACCCCTGGTATCTGAGTGTAGCACAGCCCTGTCTGCATTTGTCTGCAAAGCTGCTGGACCCGACACACAGAGATTAAAGATGAAGGGATTGTTCGAGGTTTCCCAGTACCTGAGCATGCAGAGGGTGAACTGGGCGGTCTTTGGGAATGATCTGACATCCCACTAAATGCAGGCTTTTTTCAAGTGCCCGTGAAAACCCACCTGAAAGCTAAAGAGCTCTGAAAACCCCAGCTAAAGCAATTTGCTCAAGGTCACCCAAGAAAGTCTGAGAAATGCAGAACTGAGCACAACTCTCCACACCCAAAGCAAAAAGCTTAACTGGGGCTTTTGTATGTATGCTACATTTGGATAGATACAGGCACTCTATGTACAAATTACAGCCCAACACAGCCATGGTCTGCTGAAACAAGCAGAGAAACCTGCACCCAGCATCACTTCCAGAAATACCTCTGTGTTCTGACTGAGCTGTCCCAGCCCCACCAGCCAAGCAGCTCCAATAAGACCGAGACCAACCTCCATCCCTGCACCTCCCCCGCAGGTCTAGAGAGCCAGATGTTCGAAAAATAGTAAAAAACTGGGGCTCTCCACTGAGACGACATCAATGCTGCCTTCATGTGCTTGAGGGTGAGCTTGAGTCAGCAGAGACAGCTGACAGAACCAGCTCCAAGCCCACTGCTTGCCAGGACAGAGCTCAAGCCCAGCACAGTCCCCTGCAGCTCTGGTCTTGGAGGAAGAACTGGCTTGCTCGGAGCTGGCAGCCAGTGCAGAAGCCAAAGCACAAAGTTTTAAGGGCAATTGCAGCATTGGGTGTGAGCTGGGGCTAAAGGGACAGTGTGAACAGAAACCATTCGTTATGAGTCTCTTATCTGTGAAGCAGTGACAAGGGCATTGCCCCCGCAGAGGTGGGTGGCTGAATCCTTTGAAGACACAACAGACTGTGATGGGGATCAATGGGCTGATAATGGGGACCTGCACTGCTTTTTTTGGAGCCTTTCACTATTAACTTTTCATCATTTCAAAACCTGCAAAGCTACTGCCATACTCCTGCCGTTGTTTTTACAGATAATTTTTCAGTAATATACTTTTGGCCCATCAGTACTTGATTACACACTGAAGTAACAAAAAGGAGATGAGAGCACAGCCAGTCTCTGAACATGAGCAGTGCCTACCCTGATGGATGAACACAGCCAATGCAAAATCATCTTCATTCCTGAAACTTGCTGCAGTGCAGGAAACGTATTCCAAAGAAACCAGCGGATGTAGCAGTGTGTGCACATGGTTCCCATCTCAGCAGCACCTGACACCTCCCAGTCACCCCACCAGAGCTGCATCTGGCACCACTCACCAGGCGGTTCGCCAGCGCGATGGTACACGCTGTAGCTTCAGCTTCTTGCTGACATTTGAGTTTGTCTGAAGTGGCCTTCTCAAACCTGGCTGTGAGCTTTCCCAGGTTCTCGTTGAGGCGCTGCACATAAAAAACAAACAAAAAGGAGAAAATAACAGCAGAGTTTTAGGGAAAACCTTTCTCAGGCATGACTCCCCCTGCAGGCAGGGCTGGCCCAGCTCCACCTGCCCAGGCTGGCACCGGGGCACAGTCCCCACACGGTGTCAGGGCAGCAAGAGCCAGCACCAAGCAGCAATGTGCTGCACTATTTTACCTGCCTGTAACTTATATTGGCACCAGCAAAGACCACTGATCCATCTGGGGTTCTACCCTGGTGTGAATTTGAACTGGGCCGGGGGTCCTTATAGAATCACAGAATCATTACGGTTGGAAGGGACCTCCAGGGTCACCAAGTCCAACCTTTATCCCATCATATTCCTAACCATCAGACCATCAGACCATG
>VZRW01010733.1:20156-36496 GCA_013398125.1 Aegotheles bennettii
TGTAGAGGGCAATAAGGTCTCCTCTCAGTCTCCTCTTCTCCAGGCTCAATAACCCCAGTTCCCTCAGTTGGTCTCCATAAGGTTTGTTTGCCAGACCTCTCCCCAGCCTCGTTGCCCTTCTCTGGACTCGCTCCAGCACCTCAATGTCCTTCCCATCCTGCGGTGCCCAGAACTGGACGCAGCACTCAAGGTGTGGTCTCACCAGTGCCGAGTACAGGGGCACCATCACCTCCCTACTCCTGCTGGTCACACCGTGTCTGATACAGGCCAGGATGCCGTTGGCCTTCTTGGCCACCTGGGCACACTGCTGGCTCATGTTCAGCCGGCTGTCAACCAACACCCCCAGGTCCCAGCTGGGATACACCACCACATCCCCCCCGCTGAGCAGTGGATCATCACACTTCTGCAGAGGGGAAACCTCACCTAAACCAATCCCTTTTGCAGGTGCATGGGGGTGGAGTGCCAGTAATCCCCAAAGACAGCCACTGGCTTTAGCAAAATCCCACTTCTGAAGGGAAAAAAAAAGAGAAAAGAAAAGCTCAGGCATGAAAAGCTTTGAAAACGAGCAGCATAAAGGGATAAAAAAAGTTCCTCAGCACCGTATTTCACATCCGAGATGTGAGAATTAGAGATTTAAGACCCCTAAATCCATCCCTGCTCCAGGTGCTGTGCCCATCCTCCTTTCCCCCACCTCAAGAAGGGGCCACCACAGAGCTCTGGAGACTTTTTTTATGTTTTTAGTTAAAAAGTGAGTAAGCCTTTTCACAGAATCACACAGAATCACAGAATTCTAGGGTTGGAAGGGACCTCGAAGGATCATCTAGTCCAACCCCCCTGCCAGAGCAGGGTCAGAACAAGAGGCATCAAGAGAGTTCTGTATTTCCCAACATGAAGATGTGCTGGTGGCAGAGATGAGCACTCTGACGGGTTCCCTGGAGGGACTGTGCTGCCCCTCCCCAGGGGAGATCTCCAAGTCACTTGTTTCAAAGATAAATCTTGTTTTAAAGATAAATCAGCTGCCAGCACATGCTGGGTGTGAAAGGGGCTTCTGCATGGACCGCGGTGTCAGGAGGAAAGCACAGCCACAGAGGATCCTTCAGGGGGATCCCAGGTGCACAGCACAGTAAGGAAAGGCAGGTTTTGGAGTAGCTGCCTGCATCAGGGTGGACCTGGAGACCAGGAAGCGATGGGACACGGTGCTGGCATCAGAGGACGGGCTGCTGGGTCCCAGGGCTGGGGACACTTTGTTGTTAGAGGGCACTGACCAGAGAGGGAGGGGGAGAAAAGCTGTAGGGATTTAACAGAGAGGTAATTCTGTGAAGGACAAGGAGAAAGAAGCTACTCTCTGTACAAAGGCACTTTTAATCCCACAGCAATTTCTACTATTCAGTGATTTTGAATATTTTGTTTTTAAGTAGCAAAAATTTAAATAAGGATGAAGTACCAGCCATGGCAGCAGGGAGCCATGCAGTGACACATCAGTACACTCCTAGCAGAGCAGTCCTCATCCTGCAAACCATGCCCATCACCAGGGACTGAGCACAGGGAGCCAGCCCAGCCCAGCTCTGTGCTACCAGAGCTCTCAATCAGCCTCCAGTTCCTCTTCCCTGCCCCTGTGCAGCACATCAGGAACAGACTGGTTTGAGATAATGAGCTTCCTCAGAATCCATGAGTAGAGGCAAATTACATTTTAAAAATTAGATTGGAATAATAAGAATTAATAATTAGCTTTCCTCTTGGGGCATAAATAATGCTGGAGAATCACAGAATCACAGGCTGGGTTGGGTATGAAGGGACCTTAAAGCTCACCCAGTGCCACCCCCTGCCATGGGCAGGGACCCCTCCCACCACACCAGGGTGCTCCAAGCCCCATCCAACCTGGCCTTCAACACTGCCAGGCAGGGGCAGCCACAGCTTCTCTGGGCACCCTGGGCCAGGCTCTCACCACCCTCACACCAAACAATTTCTTCCTCACATCCCATCTCCATCTCCCCTCTTTCAGCTGGAAACCATGAACAGATGAAACCAAAGAACAAATGGAATGGAGAAAGCAACAACTGAAGGGACAGAAAAGACTACAATCTACTGAATCTTTGGATTCCCACCCTGCCCTTCAAAACACACAAGTCCCAAGCAGCAGCTTTCTCTAAAGTGGAGGATTTCTCCCCAGGCTCTGACCAGCGTGATGGGTTCCACCAAAGGGCGAGCACTTACAGCAATTTTGGCCTTGATGCTGGCCAGCTTGTCCTGGGCAGCCGCCAGCTCGGCGTTGGCTTTGCTCAGGGCCTGCCTCTTGGGCTCCACATCACAGTACACCTCGTGGAAGCGCACGATGTTCACCACCCACGAGCAGAGCCCGGCCGCCGCGTAGGACTTGGTGGTCACAAATTCGGGTTTAAACTTGGGATCTTGCAAATAAGGCTGGAGGGCTTTGAGGCAGTTCTCGTGGATGTTCTCCTTGTTGAACTTGATCAAGGAGTCCAGGAAGCCATCCACCCTAGCCATGGCAGCTTTCGCTGCCTTCCAGCTCCTGTCCTTGGGAATCTTTCCTCCTGGGGCCATCAACACCATCACGGCTGCCATGACATTGCTGACGGCTGAAGGTGGTGACCCGAAGGACCTCAGCTCCGTCAGATTCTTCTGAAAAGGGGAAAACAAGCTTGTTAGACAAAAATGAATGGGCTTTCTTTTTACTTTGCCACTGACAGAGTCAGGCTCCCGAGCTATCAGTCTGATAAATTGGGTTTCACGCAGCCTGGACATCGCTGTCTTTAAATGACCCTACGCATGTTCCCAGCACATGTGCTCGGTTCCCTGCTCCAGCTCCTCACAACCCACCTGGGACCAGCACAGCACACTCTTCCTGCCCACACTCCCAGATTTTCCCAAGAGCCAGCCTGGGGGGCAGGAGGTTTTCTGCCCTTTCAGGAGGTTGGGATAAGGAAAAAGGAAACCTTTCCAAATCCTAAGCTCTATAAACCCCTCAGCATCACAGAGCTGCCCTTCGGGCTCAGCTACTCCCTGTCCAGGCACACCCCTGTGTTAGGGTCCTGCTGCATTATCCATGTGCACCCATTCCTGGGGCCACCATCCAGCCCAAATGTAGGTGCTTCAACCAAGCACCTTCAGCAGGAGGGCAGGCACGGGGTGAGCAGGCAGATCCCCTCCCAGAACCAGGTAATCTCTGGGGACACCCTCGTCCAAGGGTGAGTTCCCAACACAGGCGGCTTCAGCAAGTCCCTGATATTAAGTGGGATGGATCCTGACCTAAGTGAAAAAAGCTGAATTGAGGAGAAAGCGACAACCACGGGATGCTGAGGGTCTGACCTGGTGACTCCTCAGCTCCCCTCATCACACACACGAGCAGGAGCTCTCACACAGGAGAAGCCAGCACGGGTATATCAGCTGTCCTCAGATGAGACACTGCTGCCAAAACAAGGAGAAGGGCTGTTCCAACCCCACTTTAAGAAAAATCTATGAAGTTCTGCCAGTTCCTGTTTCTATCAGGTTTGAATAGCTTTCATTCTACATTCTCTGGTACCCTGCTTCCATCAGTTTCTGTCTGTGGAGGCAAGATGGGACGTCTGGTACCTGTGAGCATCCGTTTTTGGGATAAAGGTATCTGCTAAGAATCTGTTCCCAAATGGGTCTTTGCTTGCTTTTAGCTTTTATTAATCCCCGAGCTGATAGAGACAGGCCCTTGGGAGCTGTGTGCATTCCCGGTGTCAAATGCCTCTAATTAACATGCTTAACGACATGGAGCCAGCAAGGAGCACCCCAACATGCCCTGCTCCATCCCAAGCACCCTGCTCAGCTAGGAGCAGTGTGTAGGACACAGCCTCTCCCAGCCCCACGTGTGCTGGGGATGGTGCCCGGGGGCTGCTGGTGCTCGGGGGGGCTGGGAGGGCTCTGGCAAAGCAGCCTGTGTTTAACAGCCTGCATCCCACTGGAAATGGGATGCTACACTGGTACTGTTGCTTTTCCCACAGGAGGTGAGCACTTCCATGACATGATGGGAATGGTGACACTGGTGCCCTGAAGAGGAGGGAGGGTGATGCTGTCCTGGCCAGGAGAGCGAGGAAGACCTGGGCAGCACAGGGCAGCTGGTTTCCTTCCTTCCTTCTTCTCCTTCCCTACTCCCTTACCATGGGAAGAGGACAAGCCATGTCCACAGTGAGTGCCATGCTGATGAACTTGGGTACCAGGTAAGAGGAGCTCTGCCCTTTTCCCTGATGGCATCAATCAGCTGTACTTGAACACCTCGCTGAATTCTTCTGCACACCAGAGCACCCCCAGGATGGAAACAAGATAGGACACTGACACGAAGTGCCACCTGCCTCAGGAACACTGCCTGCTGTGGCATCCTCAAATGCCTCTGGCCCATCTCCAGGGAATATTCCTGGTGGGCAATTGCGTGGGAAGTTCATTGTTTTTCATATTGTCACTGCTGCTTGTAACCTGTGCAGAGATTGAGCAGCTCTGGCCAAGCACCCTCCTCCTTTCCCAGGGGACACAGATGGCCCAGCCACCTCTATGGGACAGTTGCTGCCTTCTCCTGGAAAGGGCTTTGTGCCTAGCACAGACCCACGGGCAGGGGGAGGCAGTCCTGGAGTCTGTGTGCCTTCCCCCTCCCCAAAGTGAGATGAGGATGCCAAAATATCACATCTGCTGAGCCCCATGTCCTGCAGTCCTTAGGGCTCCGGGGATGTGGATGCTGAGAAAGAGCCCAGGCACCCCCACGGGGCAAGCAGACAGACTGTGCTGGCAGAGGTAAAGTGGCATTTTTGTCTCTAAAACCTGATTTCCCAAGTTTGCAAAGACATTATCACATCTGGGGTTGAATGTTTGGATTTTGTTCTGTGCTGGGTCTATCACACCTCCCACGTCATTCATCACGGTCCACATACTAATTACCTTAATTACTTTATTTTATATATAGATAATTCTCTCAAATATGTATATGCTTATCTAAATTTTAACACCTTAAGTAGCCTCTCAATTTGCCTTGGGCACTCACACTGCCACCAAACCCTGAAAGGCATTAATGCTACCGAGGGGACACAAGTGGCTGCAGCAGTGTCCCCCCGCATGGTCGAAGCTGGGCTGAGCCTGAGCTCGCTCCTTGGCTCAGATGGGAAAAGGCAAAGGAAAGCTTAACCTGTGAGAAACACAGAGAGCTCCATCCTGCTGAGGGTGGCTGAGCCAGGTCACCCCCTCCAGAGAGCAGCGTGGCTACAGATGGCTTTGAAGGCATCAAACGGGATTATTTAAAGCACCAGGAAGATAATGCTCTCACCACAAAGAAGGAGCAGGAACCAGCTTGGGTTGATGTTGTGTCTGGTGAGAAGGTAACGCACACGGCGTGGGCCTCTGCACCTGAGCACGTGAGGAGCATGTGCATTGGTTTGGGTTTGTGTACTGAAAAAAAATACATGCACTTGTTACCCATAACTACCACTGCCTGGGATGTGTCTCATGACCAGGGGCTGCTGGTCATGGTAATGACTGAGAGCTGGGCCCATGCAAACCACGTGAGGTTCAACAAGGCCAAGTGCAAGGTCCTGCACATGGCTCAGAGCAATCCCATGCACAAACACAGGCTGGGTGGAGAATGATTGAGAACAGCCCCGAGGAGAAGGATAGGAGAAGCCAGTGAGAAGCTCACCGTGAGCCAGCTGTGTGCTGGGAGGAGGGGGTGGAAAACCTGGCTGGAGCACACGGTGGCGTGGCAGTGCCTGCAGCAGCAGTGTGGTGCCATTGCAGGAGTCACCTGGCACACAGCCCTGGGGAATTCAGATGAGTTGTGATGGTGCTGTGGATGCCCATGGCAGAGGTTAACACCTTGCTACTTCGTGCTCTGCTTTGCCCCGATGGCTCCTCTGGAACACGGGTTCACCCATGGCTGCTCAATGCTCCTCCACCCTGCTCGTGCTCCTCTGTGCCACTCTCCTCTTCTCCTCCAGCTGCAAACCTCAAGGTTTGCAAGGAGGGATCTCAAGGCTGATCCCTTGGGTCAGTTAATTCTGAAAATGACACAAAACCTCTCTGGCCCATTCACTTGTGTGGACCTTGGATCACCTCCACATAATCCACAGACAGCCCAGGTGCCAGCCCAGTTCCTGCATGGCCATGGCAGAGGCACATGGCTGTAGAGCATCTGTCCCTTCCAAGGCAGCCAGGGTTTTCAGCAGAACTCATTCCACCAAGGGCAATGGCTGCCTGCCGGCCAGCATCCCTCATCCTTCATGTGGGATCCCGTCCCTCTCCACACAACCTGTCTGCAGAAGACACAAGGCTGAATGGACGTGGCTGCTCTTCTGTTGAACGAGCAGGTGACTGGCTCAGAAACAGCCATGTACCCTCACACTTGCCTGAGCCCCTTGGTAGCTGACTATAGATTTCTTACTGCACCCTACTCGACAGCTTTGCTCTCTGCTTTGCCTATTCATGTTGCATGTAACTGCTGTCCAGACAAGGTGACTTCAGTAATTGGGGGAAAACTCTACATCCGTACATAAATATTGCTAATTATTCATGTCAGCAAGTCAAGCTCTCTGATGCATCTCCGATCAGTGGGGACCATGCCTTCCAGTGCTCTGCTACTGCAGCTTTACAGGTCCCTAGAGAAAACCCCAGCATCTCCCTAATCTTTGCCTGATGAGATATTCTACAGCTCCAGCACGAAACCAAAATGAATGAAGAGACAAACATTTACCCTTGTACAGTCCTTTCCCTTCCAGGAACAAGAGCCAAAGCAACACATCCCTGCAGCAACGCCACGTCTGATGAAAGCTAACCAAACAGAAAACACTCCTGATGGCTCCAAGTTGGCTTCCTCTCCCCCAGCAGCGCTATGGTTGAGCCATGGTTGGAGGCACGGCTGGGCCATGGGTTGGGGCACAGCTGAGCCATGGTTTGGGGCACGGCTGGGCCATGGTTTGAGGCATGGCTGGGCCATGGTTTGGGGCATGGCTGGGCCATGGGTTAAGGCACAGCTGAGCCATGGTTTGGGGCACGGCTGAGCTATGGTTTGAGGCACGGCTGAGCCATGGTTTGAGGCACGGCTGAGCCAAGGTTTGGGGCACAGCTGGGTCAAGGTTTGAGGCATGGCTGAGCCATGGTTTGGGGCACGGCCAGGCCAAGGTTTGGGGCACGGCCGGGCCAAGGTTTGGGGCACGGCCGGGCCAAGGTTTGGGGCAGACCTGAGAAGAGGTGCAAATGAAGCACCCACCTCCAGTTCCTCCTGTTCTCCACGGCAATGAGTAGCCTGTGGCTGCTCCAAGTTACACCAAGAATCAAGTATGCACCAGCTGGGAAGAAGCTGGAGGAGGATCAATACAATGCCCAAAAACTTGGGCCATCAGATGACACTGCCCCCCCCAGAGCAGAGGGGAGCTACTGGATTCCCAGGGGAATCTTCACCCTACCTTGTTGAGGGTGTTCAGAGCAGCCTGGGCAGCTGCCAGGGCAGGCTCAGCTTTGGCCAGGTCCTCCTCGCAGTCCTTTTGTTTCTGCTCCACCTCCTGGGTGATCAGTGCCACTTTTTGCTCCTCCTCATCTGCAATTGCCTTCTCCCTGCTCACTTTCTCCGTCTCCACCCCCACCACCTTGATCAGCTTGTCAGCATTGTCATTCTTCTGCTTCAGCTCCACCTCTTGGGCTGCCAGCTTGGCCTTCAGCTCATCCACCTGGAGGGAAGAAACACGTGTGGGAGTACAGACACCCACCCACCCCCCCCCACCCCTGCCCAGCAGCACGGGCTCACACTCGGGTGGCACTGAGCAGTACCCAAAAGCAGGCAGGACCTGTGTGTGAAGCAGGTGATGCCCTGGCAGCACAGCAAAGTGTTATTTCTAGCTGTTAGCAGGACACTGCTGCTCTCCTTGGCTCATGGTTGGTTGGGTCACAGTTGAAGAGCCCATGCCCATGGTCTACCCACTGGAGCACCCTGCTAGCAGCCAGGAACCCAGCAAGGGAGAAACCAACAGCAGCAGGATGAGCTGCCAAGGAGGTTGTCCCACCCCAGCTCACTGCCTCTGCCTGGGCACTGGCCAGATGTGCCAGGACAACAGGGATTGCTTTGAGCAGGATCCAATGGGAAGCAGGCAGAAGCTTTCATTACAGGCATTCCTGGGATTATTTTTGCACAGCCCAGTGTCTCACCATGAACCAGGCACTCGCAGGGAGCTTCCCTCATTATAAAGCCAGGTACACCCAGCTCTGAACACAAGACCTGCTGTCACACCACAGCCCCGGCAGCAGAGGTGTGTTCTGTGTGTGTGTGCTTCACGGTGATGATGTGAGCTACACAACTCAGCCACGTTTTCCTTCACTTCTCCACCTTGGCACCAGCAGAACAGAGCACAGGCAGGTTCTGAGGAGGAGCAGTGACCAGGAACTGGCACTCCCCAAGCCAACTGCCTGCCCAGGCACATCCTTGCCCCCTCCATCCCGTGCCCCACACACACAAGGCAGGGGCAGGGCCCCACCAGTTCCCTCACAACCCTCAGGTCCTACAGACTTGTGGTGGGAAGGGCATTTTTCACCCCAGAAAGATTGTGATTGGGATCTGCTGACAGGCACAGCCCTTGTCAGAGCTGCAAGGCTCAAGGGGCTTTAGAATGAGATGTCAAACGAGCTTGGGAAGGGATCTCCTGTTCAGCCAGCAGCCGAGAGGCATGGCAGTGGTGGCAGCTCCTCACACGCTGCTCCAGTGAGCAGCTGCTCACACCCAGCAAGGCAGGAGCCCTCCAGCAGCAGGCTGAAGCATTTGCATGGTGGGGGAGCTCCACCGGCTCTCACTTGAAGACAGAAAGTCTCTTGCTAAAGGCACCCATTTCAATGAATTTACACAGCTCTGGGCAGACCACGGAGGTTTTCACTGCCCTGCTGTCAGGCTCACAAAGCATTGCACAGGGCTCTTGGAGTAATCTTTGCCTGTATAAGAAATACTTAGGAGATGGGAAGTCAGGCACTTGCTTTTGTTGATAATTCCATTTTTATAGCAGAAGAGAGAGCACAATTTGCAATCTTATAACCTGCAGCTATTGACGTTCAGCATTAGCTTCAAGTGGAGAGCAGCTTCTTAGGAGTCATTCTGTGCTCTTCACCCATTGTCATCCCCTGCTGCCTGGCACCACAATGCTGTTTGCACCAGGACAAAGACGCGACTGCAAATCCAAATGACTCTGGGCTCGCAGGAGCACATAATCCCTTCAGTCACAAACTCCTTCTTGTTCAGCTCCACGTCTTTGGGGACTGCAGGAAATTGAAGTGGGAGGCTTCGCTGATGGCAGATATGGCTTGTGACCTTCTGTCCCAAAATCAGTAATCATGTGCTGGATATGTATACGGATGGCAGCTTTAGGGGTTTACATGACCATGACAAAACAAGCAAGGGATTAAAGCCCACCAGCACTCAGCAGTGCTCCAGAATGAGCAGATGGAAACTCAGCCCTAGTGCAGCCTGTGAGAACAGAAATGCCCTGACAAAAGCTGCTTTCAGCCAAGCTCATGCAATAACGAAGGGTAAATGCCTTGCTCTAACACTGTCAGGATTTTTACAAGCAAGAAATTCAGTTAGGAATTTGCCTGAAAGAAACTCCTGGAAGCCCAGATGCATACGGTGCTGTGAAAGCCCCTGCCCAGCTGGGCTTGGGTTATATGTCAAATTCCCAGTGGAAATCAGGCAAGTTGGAGCTGTGATGTGTATCCTGAGGGTCTGCTGGACCCTCTGCCAATAGACCACACCACATCTTGCAGATATACAGTGACCTCCAGCCTCCCTTACCACTGACAGCAGGATTTGGGAACATGCAAGGAAACAACTGAGTTTTCCCAGTGAGGCTGAAGCTCAAGCACAGTTGAGCAGGGACAATTTAATAGTGCTTGTGCATGGACAGAGAGCAACAGGAGCCAAGGCTAAATAACCAAACTCACTGTCCTCAGTGATGGCCTGGGGGTGGCACAGAGAATGTACATTTACGGACTTCACTCCTCCAGCTTCACCCCCTCAGCACAGCAAACAGTTTCCCTTAGTGCTATACTCACATCCACAGCAAAAACAACCTGTCACATCCACTTCTCCTCCCTTCCCACACACCCTAATGCCCAAACATAAAAATGCCTGATGAGAGCCCAGGGAGACCTCATGCCACTGCCTTCAGGAAGGCACAGGAGAGCAGAAACCTGAAACGTGCTCCATAGGCAGCCCGTGGAGCCCTCCCTGGCAGAGCAACATCACCAATACAGGCAGGAAAAGTTCTACTCTTTCACAAAGATCACCCTGACAGAAGGTACTCTGACTTGCCCTCTCTCACACCAAAAAGGACCTCACATCCTAAAAGGATGGCAGTTGTACACAGAGCTATTTTCTGTTTCTTTGGCAAACCCAGATACTTGTCCTGTTTCCAGCCACTCAACTACACTTCCAAAACCCAAAGCAGGCCAAACGCGACCACAACCAACTTGTATTATCTCAGGGTGTGCAGAAAACCTTCCCAGCATAGCTCCATCTTCTGTCCCCTCACAGCCCATAACTTCTCCAACAGTCACACATGGTCTCCCTCCCTGCACTGACACCCCCACACTCCCAGTCCATCCTACGAAAACCAGCAGTGCTAGAAATGGTTCTGATCAGGAGCAGGGCCACCCACCATCCTCTGAGCATATTTCCAGGTTGCTCTTCCCTGGTCATTTTTGAGTCAGCTCCACAGAGCTGATGGTCAGGGCTTCCAATAACATCACATGCTGAACACCACGATGCAAAAGGAGAACAGCATGGGAGATAGCATCATGTTGTACAGTCTCTGTTCCTTGGAGCTGCTGCTCAGATGGAGAGGATGAAGACTGATGGAGGCAAGTAAGAGGTGATGACACTCTGGACACCGAAGCCAGGAAGCCCTGTTGATCTGGTCTCAGGGTAATGGAAACCAGGAACACTCAATGTGAGGGAAAGTTGAACACCACAAATACATCAGTCTGCCAGACAGAGCTTGGGAAGGCATTAAAGGCATGGGGCACACATGCACGCAGCAGGGGCACCTGGCATGTGGACACAGGGAGTTGCTAAAAAAGACAGAGAGAAGCAGCTTCATGCGGAAGGGCAAGAAGAGCCTGTTCTATGTCCAAAACAAGAGCATGGGACTGGGGATTCACACCTCTCCAGAGACATGAGCCCTCACAGCTAACGGTGGAGCTCAGGGTGCTGCAGTGACCTGTCCTGCTCAGTTCATGCCAGCACATTGGACCCTGCTGTGGAGCAGCCACAGACTCCTGCTTTATAAATTACTGTCCAGACACACCATGGAAGAGTCATTTCCACATCCAAGGGAGGTGAGAAAAACACCATGGACTTTCCCAGCATCTGCCAACACTGGTGAAAGCAGATGACTTTTGGGTAACACATGGCTGGCAAGCAGAAGACAGCAAGAACTACAAGAGAGTAACAGCACAAAGAGAGACTGAGGTGTCATGGAAAGTCACAGCAGACCATCCCAAGGAGAAGAGAGAACACCATTAACCTCCTTCCCATAGGCAACACCCGGATAATAACCAGACTGAGGTGTGAGCAGACAGATCCAGTGGGCTTCTGCACACAGAATATCACTGCTGGCCACAAAATGGGCAGTACTCTTGGTCCCAAACAGTGCTAAAAAATGCAAAAAAAAACCTGTGAGCAGCTTGCTGAGTTCAGGACAATCTGATAAGCAATTAGCAATGTGAGGTAGAAAGTGGAAGAGCAAAGCAAATGAGAGATTCAAGGGTAATGTACTGTGGGTCCAACAGGGAAGGAAGAAGTGGCTGCTTCCACCAGGGCAGAATCAGAATTATTAAAGAACAGAAAATCTGGAGGGCAGGCTCCCAGAAGACTCATTTTATCTGATTGTCCCTGCCTTGTTTCAAGAACACAAAATACATCACAAAGGTCAGCGACTAATTGATAGAGCAAGCAAGGCTTGGATCTGGAATCCAGTGATGCAACAGTAACCAAAGCCATCCTCAAAATTACTCAGCAGCAGGCTCTGAACAGAGCACTGACCTCCTCACAGCGAACACCACTCTGACAAACAAATGACTCATCCCCCACATCTCCCCAAGTCTATTTTGTCCTAATAGCTCGTGCTTTTCTGAGTACTGAGGACAGCCACTGTCTTCAGGGAAAAACAGTTTGGCATGTAAGCTAATGGGAAACATTCTTTAGAAGAAAAGTTGGTCAACAGTATCAAGATGTCCAAATCTCCAAAGAAAAAAAAGAGCAGGTGGGGAAGAGAAGAGTAGAAGGAGGGGGAGAGGTTATTTTGAAACCGGCACAGCTAAGTCAAGAAGTACCCTGCAGCTACTTGCACAACAGCCCCCTCAGTCTGAGGCCATGCTGAACAGGCTATAGACACACACAGAACTCATAATTAATTAACTTGTCATGGCATCCAAGCAGCAGGAATCTGGAGCATGCTGATGATGGAAGCACTAGTCCTCAGACCTAAGGCACAACCAGCTCATACGCAGGTATCAAAATCCTCCTCTTCTTCTCTGAAAACAAAAAATCCCCAGTGTATCACTCCCAAGCACCATGACCACAGCCTGGAGATGACACACCCGAGGGAGACAGAAGACTTGTCACTTGCCCAGCACCAAGACCAACCATTTCCATGAGTGAATGTAAAGTTCAGCCTTTTAAATCCATACTTAAGACTGAACGTTCTGTAATGATTTCCAATACTGCTAAATATGCACTCTGGTTTCAAATCAACAGCAGTTTTGACTACCGTGCACATCTGATCATTTAGGTGTTTAATTTTAGGCCCCCAGTGCTAATTTTAGATTCAAATTTGACATATTTGTCCTCACTGCTCTGCATCTTAATCAACCTCACAAACAGGCACTTCTCACCCCAGCCTTACTCTAACTAGACATGAACTTTGCATTCTTTTACCCTTCTTGCAACAGCAAAACCTACAAGACCCACAGGTGCTGAGGCTTCTGATCTCCTCCCCAGTCCTCCACCACTGCTCAGCACCTGTGTTGTGGCTTGTCAGAGAGCCCTTGCCAACGTAACACCCGTATGAAGATACACCTGAAGAACAGAGATGGGTCTTTGTGTTTGACCAACACTACAGGCACTTGTTTCCTCTCCAAAGGTTAACCATAGAACCACAGAACATGTCGAGTTGGAACAGACCCTCCAGGACCATCAAGTCCAACTCCTGTACCTTTGCAGGGATCCCCAGGAGTCACACCCTGTGCCTGAGAGCACCATCCAAACGATCACACTGGGTGTGATGGGCACTCTCTGCTACTGCCTCTTCAGCCTCGGCTGCATCCTTACAGAGGAGATGCCAAGGGGACATGCAACATGGCCACCCCCTCCTGTGTCCTCCAAGACCTGTCCTGAACCATGAAGAAAGCAACTGTTTGAAGTGAGACAGAGACTGTCAGAGTTGAGAGGCACTAATAAAGCCCATACATCACCCTCCAGTAAGGCTGGTATCCTAGTGAGTGTGACAGATGTGATTGATGCCACCAGCATCACCCAGAGCGTGTGTATGGAAGGGGTTGAACTTGGTAGTCCTCCTTCTACATCAACCCCCTGCAGCTCTTTGGAGAAGCTTCAGGAGAGGCCCATTTGCCACAGCAGAAGCTTGTAAGTGAACATTTGTAAGAGTTAATAGAAGATGAAATGGAGAGAAGATGAAATGGAGAGAAAAAGGGGAGTTTAGCAACAGCTGTAGGCAGCAAAGCTCTGAAAGCAGTTTGAGTCAGTGCAGAGGTGTGTGCAGTACTCAGAACAACGTCCAGTCGTTCCTGCAGAGGAGTGGCAGTGCTGCCCTTCAGCAGGGGGACTTGGGGACAGCCAATGTACAGTTCAGACATGCATCAGTATTCCTTAAACATGGATAGCCATGCAAGGACAACGAACATCAGCCTTATCTTCAAAGAGTGCTTTACTTGGTTTGAAGGAGAGGATTCCTGCTGAGGTTACTGTAGTTATTTCCTGGCTGCAACTCCAAAAGCCACTGCTCTTCCCGTATTTGATAAGCTGTTTCGTCACTGCCACTGAAGTATAACCATCAAAGGAAGATGTGCACAGCCAACTGGATCCCTACCTCATTTTACTCACTGTGTTCTTTCCTTTGGGATTAGCACCACCCAAACAGCAGAGTGTGGACACACATCTCTTCCCTTCTCCTTTCCAGTACAAACTATAACTTCTGCTCCTCCAGGAACCCAGTTCAAGCCAGACTAGAGCCAGGATCTAGCACAAATCTTACACTCTGCACAGTCTCAGCCTGTAAAGTTCCCTCTGAAACCAGGCTACAGAGATGTCTAACAGAAATAAGGAAAACACCAGCTTTAAACCCCAAAGGGTTTGCTTACCTGTGCAGAGGTGCTGTTGAGCTTCTCCAGGCCATTCTCCAGCCGCTCCATTTTTGCTTTTAAATCTTTGCCCTTTTTCAACAGCAAATTCTGATAGAGTTTGATTTGCTCAAGGAAGGACTTAGGAGTGGTGTAGTTGTATCGTCGCTCATTGCTCAGATACAATCGGGATATCTCATTGACGCTCACGTGGACATAAGCCATGAATTTGCTTATTGAATCTTTCACTGAATCCTAAAGACAAGATGAGAAGAGAAGGAGAAAATATTTTATACAGAACAACTCTATGTGTCACAGACCTGTGTCATATATAAAGGAATTTATTAACTTTTTATTCTGCTGCAGCAAAATCCAGGATGTAACATTGAAGTTGATCCCTTTCCATTTGTTATCTCTAAAATAACTTTGTCTGCTCATGTACTTTATACCTCTTTTTTACATTTTTTATCTCATACTTTATCTTATTCCAAGCAATTTTTCTGGCATTCAGCTCTATTCAATAACAGCCTTTTAAGTATAAATTTGGACTTTTCTTCTGTACAAGTGTGCACTCATAAAGAAACATTGTAGACTTTATTCTTCCAAAATCCTACCCAGAAAAACTAAATAAACAGAGCTGAACCTCTTTCAGTCTAGTAGCAGGTTGTCATCAATGAGAGCTTGACATATTTTTGCCCTTGAGAATTTCAGATGCTCGGAACAGGCATGTGGAGAGAAAAGCACACGTTCCCTGCAATAATCACCAGCATTGGGTTACCTTCTGCACCCATCTGTACGCTGCCCCTCTTGCCAGCTCATCTCCCTGACAATAGAATCATGGAGGACCAGGAGGTCCATGCCCTTCTCTGAGAAACCTGAACCATATTTCAAGCATGGTTTGATTAAGTTTAATATACCCCAGGGCTACCAGCAATTCCTCCCCAAACAGCCACCCACATGTCCCGGGTGAGGGCACCAAAGGTGAGCAAAGTCTCTCTGCAGTAGTGTCCTCACCATGTGAGGCATCGCCTGCACTGACCACAGGGACAAGGTCACACCTGGCTGCCACCAGCACCGTGTGGCTGGAGTGACCAGTGCCTGCCCCCCACAGAGGAGCTCAATCACAGAATCCCAGAATCCTAGGGGTTGGAAGGGACCTCGAAAGCTCATCCAGTCCAACCTCCCTGCCAGAGCAGGGTCACCTAGAGTCCATCACACAGGAACGCATCCAGGTGGGCTTTGAATGTCTCCAGCCAAGGAGACTCCACAGCCTCTCTGGGCAGCCTGGTCCAGTGCTCTGGCACTCTCACAGGAAAGAAGTTCTTCCTGAGATTCACATGGAACCTCCTGTGCTCCAGTTTGCATCCATTGCCCCTTGTCCTATCATTGGTCATCACAATCAATGCCAGGCAGGGCTCGGGCACGCCCAGGTGCTGGTGCTCACCTCCATGGCCCCTGTTTCTCGCAGAAAACGGAGGCTGACGGACTCGAGGGCCTCCCGTGGCCACTCCTGGAACCAGTCTATGGCCGTACAGCTGACGATGGCCGGGAACCTCCTGCTGCGGACGCGCAGTTTGCTGCCCACGGGAGAAAAGCACAGCGCGACCTGCGGAGCCCCGAGGGGAAGGAGGTGAGAAGACACAGCCAGGCACACAGCCCAGATCTCACACCACCAGCACCACTGCACAGCAACCTCAGTCCTGGGGCCCTGTGGAATCTGAGGAAATTCCTAGATGGCTCTATACAAAGAATCCACAAAAAACCTTGCTAAATCTTGTGTACTGTGGGAAGGGATGAACCTTTCTGTCTAGCACAGGATGCCTTATGAGCAGAGGCCTTTGTGGAGGCAAAGACCCCTGATGGGCCAGCAAGATAAAACTGATAACAGCCCTTGACTTCGTTTACTGATAACAGTCCTTTGTTTGGAGGAGCCAGGATTGCCCAAAGGGGGACCTTTTCCTCATTTACCTACACAAAGTTGCCAC
>VZRW01010733.1:37126-64633 GCA_013398125.1 Aegotheles bennettii
CTCTCTCAAGCAGTTCCCTGTCCTTCTTGAACTGTGGGGCCCAGAACTGGACACAATACTCCAGATGTGGCCTGAAGTATCTCTGGGTTGTATTATTTACTATTGGTGCTAGCAATATCATTAATAGTGTTTTTGCAGTCAGTGCATTTATCAACAGCAATTCCCAACCTGTTGTATCTGTCGCCTTAATAAACTCTGTTTTTGCAACTTTGTGAATCTGTTTCAGTGCAAGTCCTTAGTAGGACTCTGGACAGACAAAGTTTGCAGCTTACAGCTTTGTGCATCTGTTTTGGTGAAAGCTCTGAGTGGGGCTCTGGGACAGACAAAGTTGGCTTCTTATGACTTTGTGAATCTGTTCCGGTCCAAGTTCTTGGTATAGAACTCTGGACAGACAAAGTTGTATCTAAACCTTGACTCAACGGGAGGGCTTTCCCCCAGCCACCCCACAGAGGTTTTCCCTTTCTTCTCCCCTTTTTTAACACGACAGACCCTTGCACTCCAGGCCAGCCAGCCTGGCCTGGAAAAGGCATCACTTAGCAGGGAACACATTGCTCTGCAATAAAGACAAGCAGTGGTGTCAAGCATTGCTATGGTCGGAAGCAGAAGCCTGGCACACTTTCCAGGCTGCAGCCAGGGTTTGGTGAAGCCACTTTCCCTGCTTTAGCAGGGACACAACGCTCTGCCTGGCAGGGAACCAGCACCCAGATCCAAGTGGTGCAACCAGGAATTGAAGTGTACAGATCTAAATTGCCCTGGCAGGACCACAGGCCTGCCTGCATTGTTTCCCCAAAAGCCAGCACTGAAACGGGTTGAGGTGGCACAAATTCAAAATCTGCTTTCATCAGAATGAGAACATTTTTGGAATAGAAAAATCTCCCCACAAAGCAGAGCAGAAATAAAAGCATTTGTGAACGTGATTTCCCTGCTCACTGCACTTTTGCACAGCAGGTCCTTTGCTTTTCAGGCTTTTATTTCAACCCAACAGCTGCTGAAGGTTTCTGAGTTGCAGCAAATTGCTCAATGTTTGTGGGTCTCTGGGAAATCTCTCTTTGCATCACCCCGGGGCTGGGCCAGGGGGCTGTTGCTCTCCTGCTTTGCATCCTCCCAGCCCTGCACCATTCCTCCTTCCTCCAGTCTTCAGCTCCCTTCCCTCGCCCACCTTTCCCTGCAGGCTGGGAGCCTCCTTCCCTCCCAGCCAGCCTGCTCAGCTCCTCTCAGGAAGGCACAAGCTCTCCCTTTTCCAGAAGGGAACTCCTTGCCCGGGGTGTAAAGCCAGGACAAGGCAAAGCACCTTTCCCCTTCACTGCCCCACCACCAGCTCCAACAGCAAAATCAGACCCAAGGACCAGAACCTGCCCCCACCATCCATCACAGCTCTTTCCCTGCAAGCCCACTGTGCCTGGTTTACAGACTCTGCTAATGAGGCACAGAGGAGGACATGGACAAGTTCTCACCATGTGATGAGGTAGCAGTATCTGAGTAAGGGTGGTTTGGGAAGCAGCATGTCTCACTTGGTGCACATCCCTCCTCCCCTTGTTAGCCCTGGCTGGTGCCTGCACAGCCTTGCCAGTGCCATGGGGTGGGCTGCTGCTGGCTCAGATGTCTCTGAAAGGTGTCACCACCTCCACCAGGAACTAAGATTTGTTTCCTAGAAGCTGCCATAGCCAGCCTGTAACAAAACCACTTGTGTTCCCACTTCAGAAGAGGCAGCTGAGCTCCTCTGACATGGCCACGGCACGCTCACCACAGGACACACATGGAGAAATCCTTTCTACACCTTCAAGCATAAGCCTTGAGCACCTCTGTGTTGCTGTCCCAGGGCCAAGCAGGCTTCAGGAAGCTTTCCATGTACAAAAGCCCTCTTCTGCACCTTCACTACCCTCTCTCGAGACCCTGAGGCAGAAGGTGTGTTGGTGCTCATGTTCTGCTGGGCCAAGCCCCACCCCTGTGCTGCTCCCAGAGGTCCACAACTCAATCAGCTTTCTGCACAGCACACGATGCTGTCACAAAACGTTAGGGACAATAAACAGCACTTCCTGGCTGACTCCATCCATCTGCTCTAACACGCCGGGAAGGAGAAGGGCAGACAAGGAAAGTGGATCAACCTCAAGTAAATCACATTCACGCTGCCCTTCCAGTGTACCTCGATAGCTGACAGGAATATATCTAGGGTGGGACACAAGGCAGAAGACAACCAAGGTGATGGAAGAGCTACAAAACAGCATCAGCACCCATCAGAAATTCCCCTCTATACTGGGAAAGAGGGAGGAGGACTGGGTTCCCTCTCCTTAGGCACCTACACTGTGCTGTATTTTCCCTCAAAAATTAACTCTCCAGCTGTTCCTCATCCTAAACATGTACCTACACACATCAAAAAGGGAACAGGCGACCCCACCTCAGTGACCGTGTTCCACCAACACAGTGAGTAAGGAGGAGGAGATGGTTTCATTATGTGAAGACCAAGTCTTCACTCCCTGCCCACCCCACCTCCCCGCTCTGGGAACACAAGCCTGTGCAGGCCTGCAGATGGGGAAACACCTTCTGTTAGAGTCTAACTCCTTGCACTGTGCTTTCTCCAGGTGCTGGGTTATACCTGGGAAGCCCTGAAACTGTTTTGGGATCTTAGGACATATTTTTAAGGCCTTCTGTGCTGGAATATGAGCTGCAGTGCAAGAAACCCTGTAGGCCTGGTGTGTCCCACTCTGTTTTTAAGATAAGGTTTTTTTAATTCTTCTGGCTATGGATTATCAGCAACACTAAGATTGATCTCCCAGGCAATTTTTCCAAGCATCAAGACCCAGTCCTGGTGCACCCCAGTTAAAGCCCCGTGCCTGGCTTTGAAGATGGAAAGGCTGGTCCTGCTCAGCTCTTGAAAAGAGAAAATGTTCAACTCCCACCGTGCTTTCTAAAGCCCAGGAAGCGATGGCAATGGGCAGCATTTCTTATGTTTTAGTAACCACCGTTCATACCATGAACAGGCAGAAAAGCCTTCCAGGCTGCAGCCTGACCTCACTCCAAGGTAGCCCTAAGCATCTCCACCCTGTGCCCCTGCACTGAGGTCGCTGGGGAGGACCCAACTCCCCCAGCCTGTCTCACCTTCAGCTGGCGTCGAACACGCTCTATAAAAAACTTCCAGCAAGTGTCCTTGGAGTCCACCAGCCCCAGGCCTCTGACTTCATTCCTCATGCTGTTGATGATGCTTTCAACTTCATCGTTGGGGAAGAGATCGGGGATTTCACCTGAGCAAAAAGGGGACGCTTTGGTTTATCGCTCTGCATTTTGTTGGAGCCTTAGAGCAAAGTGAAGCGGCTGCTTCCCTCGTCAGGAGCTCAGGGAAAACCTTTCCTCAAGAAAAAGCACTGTGCCAGGTGCCCACGGGCCCCAGCAGCAGGGAAGTGGCACAGAAGGGCACTCTGCTAAAACACAAGCACTTGGGAAGGCAAACCTTATAAAAGCATGAGGTGAACAAACATAGAACAGAGCCAAAGTACAGAAGGGCCATTTTTTTCAGATCTACAGTGTTAATTAGATTACCAAAAAAACCCAAACCCAAATACCTAACATGCTATACACGATCATGAGATCATTTCAGCTTTGGAAATGAATTAGTTACACGTACAATTTCTGCAGCTGCTCAATGCCAGTTCCAGCAGTGGCCAAATAACTCCCAGATCACCAAAATGCTTTAAATGTTAGAAATCTTTTAAAACCTTTTAAAAGTTAATAGTTATGCAATTGATTGCCAAAAACGTACCCAACCAAATATTTTTTTAGTGGTTCCTTAATTTATCATCTATTCACTTCCTTTCTGGCTTCTGATTTGATTGAAATCAACATTATTGAGTGAGATACTGCCAATATGAGCACTAATCACTCAGGGAAATACTCTAATCAGAAATCTGCTCATTTATAAGAAAGACTAAAATATATATTTTGTTCTAGCTTCTTAGGCAATGATAAGAAATGAAACAAGTAAGAAAAACAAGCCCACAGGTAGCAGAGAGCAGCCAGAGCCATCAGCCAGCACCCTCTGGGCAGCAGCAGCTCATGGCATGGGAAGTCACAGTCCCAGACAGTCCCCTCCCCAGTCCAGCTGGGACTCTGAGCTGCCTCGCTGGACCCCAAGTGAGGGCCTTCAATCTGTGCTCCCTTCCCCACACAGCAGTGACAGCAAGATACAGCACCTTCCAAAGCCACCCCAAGGTGACCTGGACATCCAAAGCCAGGCTGCTCAGCCTGCCCCTTGCTGCGGGACACTGCAGAGCTTCTCCTTGATTCATGAGATGTTTGTGTTGTCTACACCACACATAAGAGGTGGAGGAAGCTACTCACCGCCCTCCATGACAACCCCTGGCCTTACTTGTGGTTACAAGTTCATCACAGGCAGGGCTTGTTCTCTGCTGAAACCACCTGGCCAGTTTATAGCAGGTATGTCAACTCTGGAATTACTCACAAACTATCACCCCACTGTACTATCAACTTTCCACCCCTCACCATCCATGGAGGTCACCTGGTATCTTCCCACTCCCTGCCCATAAATAGGGCAACAAGTGGCTTGCAGTCAGTAGCAGTGATTCACCAGGGAGTCTGGGGAATGTGCCCATGCTGGGTTACCTGGTGTGGTCACAGTGCCACAGCTGCACAATCCCATGTGCCCTGGAGCTGCAGAGCGCCCAGCATGGGGAGCGCTCACATACTGGTGCCATGTTCTGCAGGGAAACAGCACTGGCATGTAGACTGACTATTCTGCAGTTGTTTCAGAAAGCAATGACTCAAAAACTTAAATGCAACTGGAAAAACAAAGAGGAAGAGGACTGGAATGGGATAAGCAGCTAGTGGTGCACACAGACATAGTCATCTGGTGGTTTTGCATCACCCATCAGCTTGCAGGTACTCCAGTCACATGTTGTAGCCAGGAACAACCTGGTTTGTTTGACAACTCGAGTGTGGATGCACAGGATCCATGGGTCAAATGCCTCATCTGTCAATACATTCCTTTGGCTCTGCCCTCAGGTGCAGTATCACAACATGCCATACCATGTGCAGTATGCCATGGAGTATGGAAAAACTGGGTACCAGACAGCAGAGAAAGAAAAAAATCTACGAGATGATGGAGTGCCTCCTCACCGAGGAGACCTTAGCACTGCTCCTACTGTAGAACTCAGCACACCTATCTTCCAGCTTCCTTCATATTGTCCTTCTGTATATTCTAGAGCCACAGATGCTACCACGAGCAAAACATTAAAAAGAGAGAGAGGAGAAACCAAAGAACAAGAGATGTACCTGATGCTAAGAAGTCATTCACCAGCACCAAGAACTGCTCGTCCGCCACTTGCGCATCGGTCAGCAGGAACACGGTCCGTGTGTTCTTCACACCAGCTTTCAGGTACTGGCTTGCAAGGTCTGCCTGGAGGTTGAAAAGCAGTGGGCTTAGGGGCTGCACCTATGTTCTGCAAAGCATGGACTAGGTACCACACCTACAGGTGGGTCATTAACCAAGAACAAAGCAATTGCAACTAATTAGCATCAAACAGCACTTTGGACACTCTCCACCTTCATGGCTGAGCCTTCCAGTTCTATGGGAGAGGTTACTGCTGTCATCATGGTAGGACATTACCAAGTAGGCTTGACATTACGCCCAGGTCCATACAACACAACATGAGAACACCCTGGGAGCACCTCTAGACAAAGGGAAATGCCTGGGGCTGAAACACTTCAAGGTCAATGGATGTAGCTGCAGACCTCAACACAATCCCTGGCTGGGGAGACAGCCGGGGGGGTCACAGAGGCTCTGCCCCAGGCACAGTAACTCACACACAGGGAGGCTAAAGCACTGCAGGGACTGGGAGAGATGGCAGTGACTGGGAATGCTGCTCCTTGGTATCCTCATGCTGTAGATATTTCTGGTTTCACAAGTACACATGAAGAAATTGGTTTTTCCTGAGGTGCTGCAACACATTTTTTCTTGTTTGTGAGGAAAGGAGGAGGAAGCTTTATGCAAACATGGATTCTTTCAGTTGTGTATTTCTTCCTTCTCTTCCAGAGTCCAAGCAGAGACTCACCCTTCAGTCTCCCACTTGGTGCAGTGATGCTGACAGAGATCCTGCTCGCGTGGAAGAGCTGTTTCATTTCACAGGGGACAGTGCTCTCCTAATGAAGCACACCATCTTTTTGAAATCCAAGCTGTTCATGAGATGGGAAGAACACCATGATCCAGCTCAGACTCCACCCTCTCCCTCCTGCCCTCCAAGCAGAATACCAGGCACGCAGGGGACCCTGAAGGACTGCCCTGGCCAACACTTCAGAAACTCTCTTAGGAATTCAGCAAACACATTCACTTCTTCCAAAAGAATCATTTGTTACTTTTGTCACTGGAAATTTGTATCAGATCAATTCTAAGAGCGGGAGGGGCCACTGGCAGCCAGGGTACTCTGTCAGCATCTTGCTCTTCCATATCCAAGAAAAAAAATGACTCCGTGTTTCACAAATTATTTGAAAATGAATACAGAGTGAAGGGAACATCAAATTATCGTCCACCTCCACTGACAGAAAAGGAAAGAGATGCTTTGAAAACAAGTTTATTAATGCTGGTATCGAGCTATATTCTGGATGGGAGTAGAGGATTCCTCAGTAAACAGGCAGGTAGGAGCTAGAAAATCCAACGAGTGGGGCTGAAAAACACAGAGAGCTGAAAATACCCAAGGGATGTTGGGATAGACTTATGTGACAGGATAAAAACAACTTGTACACAACCACAGGCCATCAGGTCATGCTACTGACAGGGAAGGAACCTGGGGTTCCTTGGCCATCACGTCTCCCAGGCAGAATGGAGTGAAATTACTGTGATTTTTAATAATTTTTGATGAGAATCATTTTGCCAGCAGCAATAACATTTTTAAACCATGTCAGTGATGTATTAAAATATTAATTTATAACTCCTAAGCTCACTAGCCTATGCATAACTATAAGCACAGGCACATATTGTCTATAGTGAACCATCCACTCAGTCCCTCCCTTACACAAAACACCAGAGAAAGAACTGGATATGGTTTGGGAACTCTCCTACTCTCTCCTGCTCCTTTCCCACCTCCAAATCACTCCACGACTGGCACCTCACAGATGAGCTAATTACCACATCCTCGTTTAATTAGAAATAATAATCAAATAGAACTTCTCTGGTCCTTTGTGGTTTCTGGCACCAGCATGGACTGGACGTCTGCGCAACGGGGTTCATTACCAGAGCCCAGCGCTGACATTGAGCCTTGGGCTAGAACATTCTCAGGCCTGGCCAGCTCGGAGGATGGACAGAGGACATCAGGTCTGTCTGCACCCCTGTGCCGACGTGCTTCAGCAAGGTGTTTTGAGACGCACTGCTCTCTGCAGTCCCACCTCGTGTCTGGAGCTTTTTAGTGTCTTCACAACAACATCGCTCAACACACATCAAGACAAAGCTTTCGGGGCAAGTTCTGCTTTGTACTTCCTTCCCATCCACCTCAGCCTTCAAAGTCACCTACCTTCAGGTCAGGGATCCCATACCCTTTCCGCAAAGTGATCTGGAAAACCTCCAGAGAGCTAATGAAGGCTGCCAGCCTGGTCAGGCTCTGCTTGCCACTCCCTCCCACGCCGACCAGGAGAGCGTTTCCTCTGGGGGACTCCAGGATACGGTTGATGCGGCAACTAAATGGAAGCATACAAAATCTCTCATTAATAAGAGCATTTTTCTTTTGCTCTGCCCAGTGCTTTTCAATACATATTTTATTCACTAAGAAATTGTATTCTGAAGGGGATGAAAAATGTCAATCTCAGAGACATGTCAGCAATCAATCCCCATCTCTGCTGAGACCTGCACAAAGGACGTGCATGATGAAAAAATAGTTTGGTAGCAATCCAGACTGTGTCCAATTTCTTTTCCACCTGCCAAGTCCTGCTGAACAGAACTATTTTAAGGTGAAGGCCTGAACATCTCTGCAGGGAGGACAAAGGAAAAAGCACATTACATCAACGTGCAAGAACTGAGACCACAATTCAAGGCTCTGCTGCACCACCCCAGTGAAGGTTTCTCTTCACAAAGCATTTGGGGCTCATGTTCAGGTGAAGAGCCTTGCTGTGCATTAAAGCATGTATGTCTAGAATGGCACACAGCCTGTCTGGAAAACAGTCTGTGTTTCTTACTTATCCAAACCACCACTTTTTCTCACTCTTACAATGACCTTGCTGTTATTTTCCAGGTCTGTTCACTTGTCCTGTCTGAGAGTCGCATCGTCAGCTCTGCCTCCAGTTCATTCTCTTTAAGCCATTGCTGACATCCCCGTGTGTTAAACCCCGAGTGAGGGGGTTTACCTGTGCAAACCTCTCTGTCCTGCTTCTTAAATGCAAGCACCACTCCCCTCTTCACAGCATTGCCTTTATTCCCCTCACTTAACTGAGTATTTTCCTGGACTGTTCTAATGAATTTGGCCAATAAGACTGTGAGAAATCCTGTACTGCTTTGTTACAACTCCAGGATCTTACGGTCTATGCGCAGACTGCCCTGATTGTGAAATTATACCCAGAAAAGCAGCCCTGCTCAGGAGGGGACTGGCTGGCACTTCCTGCCTCCTCACAGAAATTCAGCCCTTAACTTTTGTTTTTTTTTTCCTTTCTTTTTCTCAGCTGAAATTTTTCAGCCCACCCAAGCTGACACCCACCATCCATGTGAGATGGAACGAGCTGTGTACTGCAGCGAAGCACAATGAACAAAACTCACCCAGCTCCAGTGAAAATCACACTGAACACTCAGACCTCACTTCCCTGCTTATTCACAATATTAATTGGAGCGATAGTGCCAGGTTCTGTCACAAATCCCAATTTATGTGAAGTGCAAAAGGAGCAGAAGATTAATATTGCTGTCACCTTGCTGCAAGCAGAAGCACCTCTGGATGTCAGGTTGCATGTGACTCGTTAGTGCAGAGCAGCAAATGCCCATGCTGTAAGGGAAAAGTGCCCCAGTAGAGCCAGCACACTGCACCACCAAGGTAACAGGTTGTTGAGCACTCAGAACAGAAACAGTTAGTAGCACTTTACATACATTTTTTTAATTTGCATAGCAGTAACTGCATTAGGTTGTCAGGTCCAGTGAGAATGGAAATCACCTGCAGCAGGACAGCGGCTCCCTTCTAGCTTAGGGTCACAAATCTGCACCTCTTGACATAATGTTTTCATAGAGAATCAGTTAAAATTATGATTTACAGGCCAGGTCCATTCTCTGAAGTGATCTAAGGCCAAATCTGTATTTCTGCACCTATAAATGAGTCTGTCTGCTGGGACTCCCAACAAGCGTTCAAATTGTGTTTGAGGTACACCTCAACGACATGGAAACATCTATCTGTGCCACAGACATGGAAATAGCTCCATAATTATCAACGGGGGGCTTCACATAGTCCCACGTGTCCAACTTCCAAAGGGAATCCATCTGGACCTCCAGGCACCTAAATGCAAGCAGGATTTTCAAAGGATCAAAGCAGTTAAAAAGCCTCAATCGATTTAAAAGAGTAGTCTGAAGGCACCCAATCTCACTTCATATGCGTTAGAAAATCCCACTCAGAACCTGTGCAAGCATGGCTCTAAACCAGTCACAAAAGCATATAGGGAAATCCCAGCATAACTAGTTCTGTATCTGCTGTTAAGTGAAGACAAGAAAGCAATTGAACCTTGTCACGTACAATAAATGTTCGTGCCATACGCAGAGCATCAAAGGCCAGAGATGTCATAACAGCAACCAGACTAAAATAACCACCAGCACCTGCAGTCTGACAGCCCCAGGCATCCTCCTGGTTTCAAAGGTGCCCTCCAAACACCAGCTAGAGAAGCAGTGCAGTGTTTGTGCCAGACACACCAGGTGGGCAGATGAAGGTTCTGCACACCTCCTGCTCCATCAGCAAGAATCACAGACCTACATCCTCCAGGAAACTCTATGGAAGCAATCTGTGCAGGTAAAAGCTATGATAGAATAGAATAGAATCATTATGGTTGGAAGGGACCTCCTCTGCTTTTTGGTGTTACATGGAGGAAAAGCCTCTCAGCATTGAGATTTAATTAGCCACAGTTAAAATTACCCAGTCTATTGGCTCAGATCAGGCCAACTCTGGTTGCACTGAGCTTGAGCAGTGAAGCCAGGTTTGGAGAGCAGCCAGCTGCTGTTCCTGGCAGATAATGTCAGTCAGGAAAACCCCATAGAATCATAGAATCATTATGGTTGGAAGGGACCTCCAGGGTCATCAAGTCCAACCTTTATCCCATCATATTCCTGACCATTAGACCATTAGACCATGGCCTCAAGTGCCTCATCAACCCCTTTTTTGAACACCCCCAGGGGCGGTGACTCCACCACCTCCCTGGGCAGCCCATTCCAGTGCCCAACCACCCTCTCAGGAAAGAACTTCTTCCTAATCTCCAACCTAAACTTCCCCTGATGGAACTTGAGGCCATTTCCTCTCGTCCTGTCATCAGCAATTTGGGAGAAGAGACCAACACCAGCCTCACTACATCCTCCCTTTAGGTAGATGAGACCATAAAGCCAGAAAATGCCCTTACACATGGCACATGGCATCCTCAAACAGCACCAGGCTCATGGCAGGATTGACTTCATTGTAATTCTCCAAGGCTTCCACAAGGATTTGGTTCAACTCCTCCCAGGATGGAACTGGTCTGTAACTGGGCTCACCAATGCCTTTAGCAAAATGGCAATAGACATTCATTCGCTTGGTCTGCTCTAAAGTTTCCTCCATGTCCTGGCAAAGAAAAAGAAATAAATACACATATATATGTCTATGGGAACAATTATGGGACAAAACACTACAGCTCTCTGCCACCTTTCTATGTATGGTGTTCCAGCAAATGCCTTTTTCAGAGAATCACAGAATCCCAGACCGGTTTGGGTTGGAAGGGACTTTAAAGCTCACCCAGTGCCACCCCCTGCCATGGGCAGGGACACCTCCCACCACACCAGGCTGCTCCAAGCCCCATCCAACCTGGCCTTCAACACTGCCAGGGAGGGGCAGCCACAGCTTCTCTGGGCACCCTGGTCCAGGCTCTCACCAACCTCACACCAAAGAATTTCTTCCTCACATCCAATCTCAATCTCCCCTCTTTCAGGTTGAAACCATTACCTACTTTTTATGCCCATATAGTGGCACCTCCATGTTGAAAAGTGGGGAGAAGGACAAGATGGAAAGAGGGGGGAAGGAAAAAGCCCCAATACTGACTTCTTTTGCTCTGATAACTTTTTGCAACTCACAAAAACTCAACTCACTACCATAAGAGAACATGGCCACAAGGAAAGCCCTGCAGCAACAGCCACAGCACCAGGCTGTTGCATGGACAATGATAATACCTGGAGGAAAAAGCACTGTCTGCACTACTTATCACTCCAGTGATCCTTGTGTGAGTCCTGTGGCAGCACTGCTGGGTGATGCCAGGCCTGGAGGACAGCAGGTCCAAAGCTTTCATTTCAAAGATACTTTGGAAAAAAGGAAAGAGATTTGTGCCTGCGTTTCACTTTGCTCCCATCAAGACCCACAATCTGACCCTTCTGCTTTTGCCACGTGAGACTCAAAGCATTTAAATAAAGAAATTTAATTAATTCCCAGAGCCCAGATCTCTCCCCAGTGCCCTTATGGAGTGCATCAGTTTCCCACGTGACAACACTGGCAGCCCAGGACATGGATGACAGAGCTCTTGGTTCCCATCAAGAGCATCGCCCTCCAAGCAAGTGAGAGATGGGCCGACCTTGGGTCAAAGTTCCCTTTCCCAAGGAACCTCTTTCCTGTAAGCACGTGTGTCATTATCAGAGTTATGAACTTCAACACTTACATCATAGAATTTCTTCACCATCTCCAGCTGGATTTTATCAAATGTACCGTAATCCTTTTCTTCAACCATCTTATCCCGGTAGACCCGGTTAGACTCGTGCAGGTAGAGCTTCACTAGGTCCTGGGGTTGCTTCAGACATTCAGGGGTAGAGAACAGAAGGCCCTGTGGAGAGCAGACAGTCAGTAAACCCCATCTTCACCCTAAGGGACTGACCTCACCCCAGCATCCAGGCTACCACGCTAGGATAGGGCTGACCCACCCTAAATGCTACAGCAACCTGCAACTTCCAATAAGCCCTTACATAGAATCATAGAATCATTATGGTTGGAAGGGACCTCCAGGGTCATCAAGTCCAACCTTTATCCCATCATATTCCTGACCATCAGACCATCAGACCATGGCCTCAAGTGCCTCAGCAACCCCTTTTTTGAACACCCCCAGGGACGGGGACTCCACCACCTCCCTGGGCAGCCCATTCCAGTGCCCAACCACCCTCTCAGGAAAGAACTTCTTCCTAATATCCCACCTAAACTTCCCCTGATGGAACTTGAGGCCATTTCCTCTCGTCCTGTCATCAGCAACTGGGGAGAAGAGACCAACACCAGTCTCACTACAGCCTCCCTTTAGGTAGTTGTAGAGGGCAATAAGGTCTCCTCTCAATCTCCTCTTCTCTACTGTGCCCCTCAGTGCTCAACAGCCCCTGAAGAACGTGTCCTTTGCCACCCCCGACCTCCCAGAGCAGTTTATATCTTTTATACTCATTTTGATACCCCAAGCAGCATCCTCAGCACAGCCCTGCTGGGCTGCTGGTCCTCATCTCAGCAGCCAAGAGCACGATGCAGTCAGACACCAGCCCGGTGCTGCTTTGTGTATCCCGACACCACACATGGGTGCTTTGTCAAGAAGAAAAAAGGAGTTTGGAAATTTTAATGCCAAAGATTATTTTTTTTAAACCAATTAATTGTAATTAGGTGCATTCTGCTTGCAGGAAATATTAGTAGCTGTCTGCTTATCACAGTATGTTTACCGTGAACTCTATTAAAATGCATAAAATAATTATATTTCAAAGAGGTGTTGCCTATAACTAAGCCTATTAACAGCACACAGGGTTTTCAATGGCATGAATTAAATAGACAGCTTTTATTCCCAACATCTAATCATTTATACGTAAAATAGAAAATGCATTAAAAGCAATGTAAAGCAGTCCCTCTCCGTGCACTGGCCCATGGTTCAAACCATTTGGGTTTCACATTTTGTCATTACGGCTGCCAAATTGTTATTTTATTTATTTCAGAAAAAAAAGACGGTGAGAAGAGCTGACAAGTCCAAGTGAGAAAGCTGAAACTCACCAGGTCCTAAAAAAAATAATAAAAAATTACAAAACTCACTGTCACTCTAAAAACACCCAAAGCCACAAAAACTGCTGAGTTCCCAGGGAGGTGGTGGAGTCCCTGTCCCTGGGGGTGTTCAAAAAAGGGGTTGATGAGGCACTTGAGGCCATGGTCTGATGGTCCAATGGTTAGGAATATGATGGGATAAAGGTTGGACTTGATGTCCCTGGAGGTCCCTTCCAACCAGAATGATTCTATGATTCTTCATGCAAGCACATGGGAGGCTACCTCGGAGGGAAGACAATCCACACTTCACAAATGTGTAATGACTTCATTAGCACCTGAACATCGCCCCTCCTCTCACTTTGCAAACCCAGCTCTCCTCGCTCCTCTCAGCAGAGCCACCAGGCTCCCCCGTGAACACAACCAGAGACATCCCCAGGGAGCGATGGGGATGCTCTGTGTGTGAGGCTGAGCTTCCAGGAGATGCCAAGGTGTCTCTGGCTGGGCAGCATGGAGGATGAGTGGCCATGGGTCACTGCGCCTGCGGGGGATGCAGTGCCAACATCAAAAATAAGGCCATGGGCAATCCCTTGCCCTTTCCCACATCAGTGCAGGTTTTCTCCACCTGGCTGCTGAGTCCTCAGGTTGTATTTCAGACCAATCTTTCAGCTTCTCCTCGCCAGAAGGGCCAGAAGCTGGTTAGGAAGCCCCCTGTGCCACACCAAGGCTTTTCCAGACAACAACATCAAATACCATGATGTTGGTGCTAAAATAGTGAAACGCCAGGGGGGCCTTGGCTGGGAGGGGCAGCTGTGCCCATGGGGGCAAGGGGATGGGCACCAGGCTGTGGGGGAGCCACCACCCTCCAGCCGAGCCTCCTCAGGTCAGGAGTTATGACCGGGTGATTTGGAGTGCCAGGCTCCTCAGCAGCTTAATGATCATCCCAGGAGATGATGGGGATTTGGCACCAAAACAGGGACTGTGCTCACCACACCAGCAGGACCTGTCCACCGGGCTGTCCTCATGTCACATCACACCAACATGGCAGTGGAGATGGGCTGTCACGGCTCTGGCAAGGCAGGACCTGACCTCAGCCAGTTGCTTGGACTTTTCCCATGATCTCCATGAAAAGCAGAGGGAAGAGCACCCACGACTCCCATCAGCCTGCCAGGGAGTCTGTCCCCTCCCAGCAGGACCTCCTGCTCTGCACCCACCACAGCCGTGCTGAGGGAAGCCCAGGAGATATTTCTGCTGCCCATCAGAGCATGTATTCTAGGTGACCCTGCTCTGGCAGGGGTGTTGGACTAGATGATCTCTCAAGGTCCCTTACAACCCCTAGGATTCTGTGATTCTGTGATTCAGAGCTCTGCAAACAGAGACAAGCATTGGTCAGCTTGCACATCAGCACCTCTGGGCAGCTAGCAACCCAGGCCCAGTGCAGGACAATTCCTACCACATGTCCACTGATGAGCCCTAGCCCACCACATTACCTCCAACACTATGTTATCACCATCCCCTGACCAGGAATGGTCTCCAAAAACCATCCAGCAGAGCCACACACACCAGCCAGCTCTCTGGAGTTGTACTCCCAAATTTAAAACCACTGGTTCCCTCTGAAACCTTTGAAGCCTTCCATGAAACATCAGCTTCCACACAATATCATTTTCTTCACTTCCAAGTTCAGGTGCTCTAGATTTAATTCGAAGCCACTCACAAATAGAATCATAGAATCATAAAATCATTACGGTTGGAAGGGACCTCTGGGTCATCAAGTCCAACCTTTATCCCATCATATTCCTAACCATTAGACCATCAGACCATGGCCTCAAGTGCCCCATCAACCCCTTTTTTGAACACCCCCAGGGACGGGGACACCACCACCTCCCTGGGCAGCCCATTCCAGTGCCCAACCACCCTCTCAGGAAAGAACTTCTTCCTAATCTCCAACCTAAACTTCCCCTGATGGAACTTGAGGCCATTTCCTCTTGTCCTGTCATCAGCAACTGGGGAGAAGAGACCAACCCCAGCCTCACTACAACCTCCTTTTAGGTAGTTGTAGAGAGCAATAAGGTCTCTCTGTTAGGAAGAGAAATAGCAGAGATGGTAACACAGGAGGAGGGGGGAGCTCTGAAACTGGACTGGCTCAGGTAACCAGACGCCAACTAAGCCCAAGGCTAAGTCGTGCCAAACAACTGCACCAGACCAAGGAGGTGTTGACCCCGTGCCCATCTCACAGCCAACGCTCTCCCCTCGCCAGCCACACGCCAGCAGGCCAGGCATGAGGTGCACTTCGGCCTTTGCAGGCCTGAGGTTTGCAGGGCTCTGTAGCAAGTTCAACCACGGGTAAATACGAAAATCCCTCCCTCTGCACAGGAGCAGAAGTCCAAAGCTAAAGCCCGCATGAAGGCGAAGCTGAGCTGGAGCAGGGCAAGCCAGAGCCACCACGACCACCTCGCTGCCAGCAAGAGACAGGGGCCATCCTTCCTCAGCTGCTGCAGATCTCAGTGTGACATGCTGCTTGGAAATCTTGTTAGAAATGGGAATAAAAAGCAAAATACAACCCTGCCGAGTCCATGATTATTATTTTACAGAGATGAGAGATATAGTTTAGAGCCTAATGCCATAGTAACCCTCTCAGATGGGGAGGAGGACAGCAACAGGGCTTTCTCCAGTGTGAGCCAGCAGGGAACATGTTTTTAAAAAGCATAATGCTCAACTGTGTCACTGCAGAGAGCTGTCTCCTTTAATCAAGTGTAAATTGCCCGGAGCGTAGCAGTCAATTTAACTCTGCAGTGCATGGTGGGGCCCAGAGGCATGAGAAGGTGCCACAGAAATGCAAGGCAAAGTAGTGTCTGACTTGGAGCACAGATGGGACCTGCTACAGAGGGAAAGCAACAACACCTTCTGATGAGTCCAAAGGATTATGAAGGACTGAAGGGTGACCTTGTCCCTGCAGGAGTAACATCAGTGATATAGTGCAAGGACGAGGAGCCAGGGCTGCCATACCTGCAGATCTTGCCTAATTCTGCTCCAATTCCTCCTTGCCCATCATCCTGGACTGTGGTTTCCAGCCTCTCGTCACCCTAAACGTTTCCAGTGAGATGTGACAGCAAATTCTAGCTGGTTTATTACAGCTGGATTTTACAGTACTTGCTGAGCCTTCTGTGACCGTTCAAAACCAGCCCATGAGTCCGGGGGGCTGGAGATGATCACAGGCTTTGAGGCTCCTTGTTATTCTTTTTCAAAATCAGGAAGGAGCATCCCTTAATCCAGAGCCAGGGTCTCCAGTTCAGCAGTGACCCGAGTGTGTTTGTGTGTCCACCAGAGAAACCATGCCCAGTGCTGGCCTCCTTCTCCCCTTGTTGCCCTCCTTCACCCACAGCCCTTCTGCCAGCCTCTACCTCCCTGGAGACTCATGTTGCCCTTTGGGGAGCCAGCCCCCACAGTGGGCACACACATATTACCCTGGAGCCACACAGGAGAGACCACCTTATTTCTACACGAGGGCCTTGTACCCTATGGCACTTGGCCAGCTGATGCCAGAGAAGCAGTGGCACCACTGAGTCCAGTGCTGAGGATTTGGTGTTGTCCTGATGAAGGTGAAGTCCAGAGATAAAAATCAAGTGAGAATGATGGATAAAATCATTGTTGTGTAGGAATACACGGAATTTCACATGACCTTCCCAAGGCAACACAACCAGCCAGTTCATCTCCAGGGACACCTACTCTACAGCCAAGGGAGCTTTGAAGGCAGCACAGCTCAAGCAACTCAGACAAGACACCCACACAGAGGAGGTAGATACAACAGAAGAAGACATCTGTGTCCTTGTGCAGCCACTAGAGCCCAGGTGGGATATCCTGATGTTTCAAAAGGCACTCCCCCTGGCAGGGGAGCTGGACAGCCTCCTGGCCTCCCCAGCTTTGGATGAACCTGGACATCCTCACACACCTGAACTGAGCATCTTAGATGGAGCCAAATCTCACCTTAGACCTGCAAAGTGCTGATGTCCCACAACATGAGAGTCACCTCGCACTCCTTTCACCTTCAGTGAATGAGGTGCTTCAGAAACACATTTCTGAGCTCTGAGCACTTCTCCATGCTTCCACGAGGATGAGCTGAGCTTGAACTGCACACAGAAATGCCCACCTTCCTCTGCTGACGGGGAGGACGTGACTAGCCAGGCAGAAAGGAATCCCACTGCAGCTGCTCAGATCCCCAGAGATGATCATTCCAATTAGTCAGGACAAACATGAACAGTGCTTGACAAAGCCAACCCCCTGCTGTGTGCTGAGCCTTCAGCCCCCGGGTGCACAGGCTGCTGCTCCCCTTTGGTTTCACCAATACCTTCATTTGTCCAGATAAATCCTTCTGGTGCTTTGTGATCATTTGCAGTGAACACCTTCTGGAGTCACCTTCGGCTGCCTCGGAGCAACACCGACCAGCTCAGGCCAGGTGGCCATGGGGACTGGGTGCAGAGGACAAACATGACAGCAGTGAGTTCCCATGCCTGCCTGCTGGAAGGAATTCCTGCTGCCTTGCTCGGTGCAACACTCACATGCATACCAGGTGCAAACTCATTCCTTCTTCATTAGCTGCAGCAATTAAGATACAGGCTCTTGGAGTGCTTTGTAATGAGACAATTAGCACAGGGCTCCTTGTCATAAGAGCTGTCAGGCAGTTTTGACACAGGGAATCAAGCTGGGCTTCTAAGGTCCTACTTCAATAGTTAGGTACAGTATTAATACCTGATCCCATAACACCAGAGCCACTGGACAGGCAGCAAATGGAGCTGTTGCTGACAGCCTGTGCAGAGCCAGCAGTGTCACAGTACAGACACAGCAAGTCCAGGAGCTGTTCCCTCCACAGCTGCAATTTGCATGTGGTTTGTGCCTTAACAGTTCTCTTGGGCTGCTCATACAATTACAGAATAGCTGGTAAAACAGCACCCCCGCAGTGCCTTTTACAGACACAGCCATTAGGCACTCGGTGTTTGATTGTTTGTCTGGGATTAAAAGGAATTTGAAAAGGGCTCTACATTCGCCATCTCCACCTTCCCACAGGAAACTCAGGTGATGCTCTCTTCTCGGGATTTTTTGTTTTGTTTCCCTCTCTTTCTTCTCCTTCTTTCCTTTTCCCAGATGCCGTCACACCAAGCATCACAAAAGAACACGGACCAGATGGATGGACTGCAAGGCAGGTGGAGAACTGGCTGGACCACAAGCCTCAAAGTTCTAACTGGAGGCCAACCACCTACCTCAGGGTGCTTCTCAAGGGTTGGTACCTGGGCAGTGCTGTGTAGTACCTTCCTCCATGCCCCAGGCAGTGTACTCTCAGCAGGTCTGCCCATGACACTGAGCAAGAGAGAGGTTATTATACCTAAAGGGAGGTTGTAGTGAGGCTGGTGTTGGTCTCTTCTCCCCAATTGCTGATGACAGGACGAGAGGAAATGGCCTCAAGTTCCATCAGGGGACGTTTAGGTTGGAGATTAGGAAGAAGGTCTTTACTGGGAGGGTGGTTGGGCACTGGAATGGGCTGTCCAGGGAGGTGGGGGAGTCCCCGTCCCTGGGGGTGTTCAAAAAATGGGTTGATGAGGCACTTGAGGCCATGGTCTGATGGTCTGATGGTCAGGAATATGATGGGATAAAGGTTGGACTTGATGTCCCTGGAGGTTCCTTCCAACCATAATGATTCTATGATTCTATGATTACAACAAAAGGAGGGTTCTTGACAGTTTGGAGAAAAGCTGTGTGAGGTTCAATCCACTTTTGGGTCCCCCAGTACAAGAAAGACATGGACACACTGGAGCAAGTTCAATGGAGGCCATCAAGAATGTAAAACAGTGGAGCATGGGACATGTGAGGAAAGGCTGAGAGAAATGGGTTTGTTCAGCCCAGAGAGAAGGTGAAGGGGAATCTTACTACAGATACCTCCTGGGGAGCTCTAGAGAAGATAAAGCAACTTGTTGTTTTTTTTTTGGAGGTGCACAGCAAAAGGACAAGAGTCAACAAATACAAATTGCAGCAAGGGAAATTTTGATTGAATAAATCTACATAAACTTCCCCATCGAGTGGAATTGGCAGTGTAACAATGGCCAGGGGGACAACCAGAACTCCAGCCTGAGAGACATTCAAAACTTGTCTTAGCCTGAACTAACTTGGAAGCTGGCCCTGATTGAGCGGGGGGTTGGACAAGAGAGCCCAAGCTAAATTATGGATTTATGAGGATGTAACAAATGCAACACATGGAAATGCATTCCCAGAGCTTCTTTCACACTCAATTTCAGGAAAAAAAAACTATTCCAGCAGATCTAAACAGGAAATCCGGAGATCTCAAAAACCCAAGAATATTTAAGGTAAGGAAATAATCAAGAATGAATAGCAAAAAGTAAGGAAGGATTTAAAGAAAAATTGAACCACAACTTAAATAAACATGAGACCAAGGAACCAAGGAGCCAGACTCCACACACACACACACCCACACACACACTGACCACAGGAGCATCTGATACACTAAGTCACCTGAGCTCCCACCACTGCTTCTAATCCTCTAGCCCAGCATGTAGATCTGGCAGGACATTTTCTGATATCCCACAACCTTACACCTTTCAAGCAGACTGCAGTTACAATTAAAGCCTCCCATTAAAATGCTCCTTTTCTCTCTCTGCCTTTCAAAGCCCAGATTAACCAGAAGCCAGGATTGAACATGACCCACATCCAACGTCAGAGCCAGCCAACGTTTAGCTGAGCATAAGTGACAGGTCTGATTCCTTCTTGACACAATGGAGCTATTAACTTTTTCAAGGCCCTGCTCTTGGATTTCCCATTGCCTGTCATCACTTCAGCTCTGGTCTGATGGAGCAGATCACGAGGCACTGAACTTTCAGTACATACTTTGTAAAACAGACATTAATGAGGACAGCAGCAAATTACAAACTGGGGCTTTGCAGCAGGTATGGTGTTCCAAACATCTTGATTTGGCTGCTAAGAACTTTTCAAACTTTATTAATCAGCCTTAAACTCTGAAAGGCTCTTTGAGCAGTAACTTCTACTGCTAAAAGCATGACATATCTGGGGAAAAAAAAAATCTCTCCACTGTTGGAAGAAAACATTTCTAAGGCTGAACAACTTCCCCTTGGTACAGAAGCGGCTCCAGTGGTAATTCAGTTTCAGCAATTAAGTCAAAGCTGGTTTTGATTTATTTATCAACTCTTTAAGTGCCATCATCCATGCACACGCTGAGTACCTGACCACTGAGAAGCTAAGAGGACAAGCCAGTATATGCCAACAAGCTGTACTGGCTCTAGGCAGAGCAGCTGAACCTTCTGCTCTCCTATCTCCAGGGCCAGTAGCCCACTAAGCATCCACCACCTCCTTCAGTGCAATAAAGTCATTTCCCATGGAGCAGTGCCATTATCCCCACATTTACACATGTGGAACTAAGCCTCAGGAAGTCAAGCCCAGCTCCATCACACTCACCAACAGTCACTTAATTAAGTGCTGAAGTCAGGAGCCCAAAGCTCCCTTCAATTGGTCCCTTCTGGAGCCAGAGGGCATTTCAACCTGCACCTCCTTATGGAGACATTCATCCCTCTCACAGGGATGAATTGACCACAGGAGGCTGGAAATAAGCTTCTAACTGATGTTCCTCAAAGATATGGGTGATGGCTCTGAAATACATTCAAAACCAGTCAGGAATTAGGGAATGCCCTGAGGTCACCCCCTTTGCTCAGGGGACACACATGCTGTGTCATTGCTAGGTGGGACACTGTGTTTTGCTCACCAAGGCTAGCTGGGCCAGGGCAACACATCTCCACAGGCTCCCACAGCCTTGGAACAAGATCCAAGTGCCACAGGACAGCAACTGCACTTACTTGGAAGATATTGGTGAGGTCTCTGAGGTTGAAAACGTAGTGGAACTTGATAGCGGTCGTCGGGAAAGTAGCAGCTACTCTCTGATGCAGGGCCAGGGCCAGGGCAATCAGCTGCTGAGCTGATTTCTGCACAGCCCCTGAGAAATCCCCACTCATCAGGTGCTGCGTTAAAATGGTGCTGTAGATCCTGGACAAGGCATCCTGACCAGGGATGGAAAGAGCGAAGACACAGAAGTGACGCTGAGGAAGAGACAAGAAGACATGGAAAGGTCAGAGATGGGCAACTGCCTCTCCAGCAAAACACCCGTGGGGACTTGATGCACTTGGACACAGTGCTAGGTAATCTCATCCAGGCTGCCATTCCCAGGACAGGCTGGACCAGATGATCTTTCAAGGTCCCTTCCAACCTGGGATGCTCTGATTTTATGAGCTGCAGTCCACCTGAACAAGGCTATTTCCCTCTTCCAATTTCCCAGCAGAGGACAATTGGCAAGTGATATCATTCTGCTCACTAAACAGGGGATTTGCAGTGCATTTCACAATTGCTACACTGAAAGTTCAGCCCATTGAAGAGCTGAAGGGCTCTGAAGGTCCCACCGACCTCCGATGAAGCCCAAATGCTGCCTGTTGTAGGAACAGACCCTGGAAGGTGCCATCTCCCAGAAGATCCATTTATCCATTTGGAACTTGCAAAGCCAGAGGAGATGCTGATTTCCAGCCATGGGACACCTCTTTTTAACACAAGAGAGTCCCTTGCTAAAGGGGCCTGGGCTGACCCTTGTCATGAGGTTTCTCCATGAGGGAATCATTTTTGCTCTCTGGGCTCCCCAAGGGCTGGCAGGTCCCTGCCTGCGGTGCTGGGAGCAGGGGCCGTTCCGAGTCACGGCTGCTCTGCAATGGGCACCCATTCCTCAGGGTGCTCCTCCACTACTGCTCATGCGACAGACTTCTACAGCATGGCAAACACCCACCACCACGCAGCTGGGAAGGGCATCATTTGTCACCCTTGGATGCCAACAGGACCCGCTCAGTAGTTTTGATCTGCAGGCACAGAGAACAGCCCCAATCAGGCTCTGCTGCTCCCCATGGCTTGGAGAAACGGGTGAGTAACCTCAGAGCTGAGAACAAGCAGCTCTACAACCCAGCTTTGGCCTCACAACTCCCAGAATTTGAGCCCTGAGGTTTAAGACCTCTTTCCCAACCTGTACTTCTGTTACCAGCAGCATTTGTACTGTTTCGGGGGGGGGTGTTTTGGTTTTGTTTGGGTTTCCCCCCCACATCTCCTTTTAATGAGAATACACTGCCAGCTCCATCAGAAACCAACAGGCTTTAATGAACTATGTTGCAGAGGCAGGTATGAGCTAAACAAAGCTCTGTATGAACCAGAAGGCTGTCCTGAAAGTAGGTGTTAAGCAGGCTGGTAACTTGTGACTTCTTCCTCCGCCTGAGCAACAAAATGTGAGGACAAACAACCAAGGCAAGAAGGGAGCAAGGCTGCTGCTTCGCCGTTAGGAATTGCAGCCACTTGAAAGATTCATGTCATTTCCACTGGCAAATGACAGCAGGGCCTGCCAGTGGCTCTCCTCTGGCCTCACACTTCAATAATTCACCCAAGAACAAATGAGTGACGTGGTGCTGCTGGGCAGAGCTTTACCTGCAGCCGGGGGTTGATGGTGAAGCTCCCTGCAGTTGGGTTCATGCACGACACGTACTGCACATTTGTGATCTCCTTCAGGGACAGCTTGGTCCTGTCGTACCTTTGGGCAGAGCAGAAACAGGGACACGGTGACCACAGCCTGTGAGCAACAGCTGCTGTGCCCCCCCACATGGCCATGGGCTACCAGTGCCCAGCTGTCCTCAGTGGGGTCAAACCCTGCACCTCACCAAGGCAGGGTTCTGGATGTCTGTGCTTGGTGTGGCACACACGAGTCCTGCTCCTGGTGGAGATTTCTCAGCTTCAACAACCTGTAGCCAACACTTGTGTAAGCTGGTAACAAGCACTGAGCAAAGCCCGCAGGCTGTACCAGTCACAAGTGTGGAACTTGTAGGAAATGGTTGCAATGCCTCTGGTTTGAGCCAGCTGGGACAGGGGCCAGCAAGCTGCCTGCTGCAGCTGCCCATCCACTGCCTGCATGGGCAGAGCCAGGGGTGCCCCCCAGGGTCACTGCCAGGGCAGCCCAAGGGTTACAGAATCACAGAATCGTTTGGGTTGGAAAAGATCTTTAAGATCAAGTCCAACCATTACCCCAGCACTGCCAAGGCCACCACTGACCCATGGCCCTCAGCACCACATCTACACAGCTTTGAAATCCCTCCAGGGATGGGGACTCCACGCCTGCCCTGGGCAGCTGTGCCAGGCCCTGACAGCCCTTTGGGGAAGGAATCGTTCCCAATATCCAACCTAACCCCCCCCGGTGAAACTTGAGGCCATTTCCTCTTGTTCTTTTGCTTGTTACTGGGGAGCAAAGACTGCACCCCCTCGCTTCAACCTCCAGCAAGCTTTGCCTGTCTCACCCCTCACCAGCCCTGGAGCAAGCTGCAGCCCCACAGATCTGTGAGAGAGGACACCGAGGGTGCAGTGTCCCAGCAGGCCCTGCTGAGAGCACGGGCAGAAAGCCTGGGCATGCCTGGCAGGGGACACATGGGGTGCTGCGTCCCCCTGTGCCACCAGTGCCCCCATGCAACTTCCCCACAGCCCAGAACTTCTGCCTTCCCTCCACTGTGCCCATGCTTTGGCCTAGCTCAGGCACACACACAGCTGAGGGACTGGAAACTGCTCGAGTCTCTGCCCTGTATTGCCCACGGGCAGAGCTGCAAGTATTGCTGTCCCCATGGCATGGTGTAACCTGCACCAACCTCCCCCCAGACACTGTCACCGCTTCTCCTTCAAACTCCTCCCTGCCTAGGAAATGCCTGTTTGCTGCTGCCTGCCTGCAAACAACATCAGGTGCTCCCAGCAGGGATGGTTCATCCCAGCTGAGGCCAAACCCACAGCCTCCGCAGGGCAGGGCATCGAGGTAGAGCACCACACTCCCCTTGCAGGCTCTGTACTGGGACCACAGCCCAAAGCACAGCAAGAGCAGAGCAAAGCTCCTCTCACCCAGGCTGTGAGCCAGGGAGTTGGTTTGCTGGGGACAGCTTGGGTCCCCCAGAGCCAGCTCCAGCCCAGCCCAGGCAGAAGCGATGGCAGCCATGGGATGGGGAGAGGGAACTGTGCCTTGCCCTCCCCTCAAACCCCCTCCCCAACACTGCAGCTGAACAAAAACCTCTGGGATGAGCAAGGCCCAGCAGGTTCCTACCAGTGGCCGTAGTCCAGGTGCTGCCTGAGCAGTGTGTGGGGCTGCACCGTGCCGTACGCATCCACCTCGGGCATGTTCAGGTCATCGATGAAGTAGATCAGCTTCTTGGTACCCGGAGGGCCATAGTTCCTGCCAGCCTTCTTATCCAGAGGCTTCTCCAGCACACCTGCATGGGGGCAGAGGTGCAAAGCTAAGCCACTGCAGGGGTCATTGCTGCAAAATAAAGATGATATCTCGACCCAGCTCGATGCTGTGCTGTGTGGAGCTATGGGGGCTGTCCCCAGGCTGTGGGGAGCCTGCATGGGGCTGGCAGGGAGCCTCGGGCAGCTCTTCCCTCTGACTTGACCCAAATCAGAAAGCACTCAAACTTCTTTTCGCCCAGAGAGGCTGTGGAGTCTCCTTGGCTGGAGACATTCAAACCCCACTGGATGCGTTCCTGTGTGATGGACTCTAGGTGACCCTGCTCTGGCAGGGGGGTTGGACTGGGTGAGCTTTTGAGGTCCCTTCCAACCCCTAGGATTCGGGGATTCTGTGATTCTTCCTAACAAAATATGGACAAACTAAGTCTCCTATAAAACAGGTCTACTTCAGCCCAAACAAAAGCTTTTCATGTAAGATAAAGCCTTTTGAATCCCTTCTGTGTGAGTCTTTACATAAACTCCTGCTTGCTGAGGTGATTCTGATCCAAGGGAGCAGTGAGCACCCTCTGCCCCCTGCCCCAGCACTACAGCACCCACATCGCTGGCACGGGCAGCAACGGGCACTGCAGAGGAACCAAGGAGATGCTGTAGGCACAGAAGCCCTGAAGCAAAGCTGGTTTTGTGTGTAGCTGCATTTTTTTAACCCCGTTAGACAAATGTAATAAATTATTTTGGGGCCAATTTCCCGGACATCTTCAGAACCAAATAATATTTTCCATTTAAATGCATCCCATTAAATGGAACCCACGAGTTCCCTGATCCCCTCCCCAGCACTACCCAAACCTCCAGATAATGTGACCAGACTCATTTCCAACACGAGCTGCCAAATTGCCGCCTGGTTTTAAGTAGGGTCATGCATGAGCAAGGGAAAGCACAGAGAGAAAAGTTTCTCACTTTAAGGCTTTGGAAGATTTTAACTCGTTTTAGCAGAAGGCTGAGGTTACGTGTTGCTCTAGAGTATAAAACGTGGGGAATATTTACAATGCTAGGCTGATATTTAATAAAAATCACCCCACTTTGCTCCACATAACGATTTTTAAGTTATTGATTCCTTTGATTGCAGCCTGAGCAACCTTTACTGGCTCAGTGAGCAGAAAAGCAAACAGAAGCAGCTCTCCTCTGCCCAGCTCCCCGCCTCTGCCCAGCCCCCCTCTGCCCAGCTCCCCTTCTCTGCCCAGCCCTGGGGTGGGTTTTCTGCTGTGCTTACTTGTGGAGCATCCTCAGCCCGAGGGCTCCCTGCTCCCCTGGAAGGGAGGCAGAATTTGTTTCATGGACACAGTCTGGGGCTGCCCACAGACCTACAAGGTGCCGTGTTGCAGCGTGGTAGTGGCAGTTATTTGGAATTAGGGAAGACTGGCAAATGTAAAGGGAACTGGGAACTTTTATAAAAATCTCCTTTGAAAGCATACGCTCAAGCCATTCATTATCATGTGCTAAAGTTATTAAAGAAGAGATATATTCTGTCTTTTTCAGACCAAATCTTTCAAAACACCTTTTTTCACCGTTTCAGGGTTGCAGACAGCTTGTCTTTCACACCACTCAAAATTCAGATTTCTTGTCACAGACAGTTGCTGCACAAAGGAATGAATTGTGCTAAGAAAAATGATGAATCTTTCCCCAGTGGAGCCTCTCTCCCTCCTTCAATAAAACCACAATATTTGAAATTTCTGGTATCGAGTTAAATTAAGTGTTTCAAATAGGCATTTAATTTAAATTTAATTAGTCCTTAATTAACATATAAAATCAGCCCTTTTTGAGGTTAAACAAGTATGGAGGGGATTCATCACACTGAAATGCAATTACTGGGGATCAAGTGACATGCTCGTGAAAGTTGCATTTTAATTCAAAGCCACATCTCACAACAGCAAGAAACGGTCCATGTCCCTGTCTCTGAGATCCTGAATTACACAAATTAGCACCCAAAAGAAGCAGTGACTGCAAACCAGACTTAGGGAGAGCAACCCCTCTTGCCTGCTGGCTCTTGATCAAGGGGAGAAGAAATAAAAAACCCAAACAAACACACACAGCATTTCTTGCAGTTTTCTCAGGGTAGATCTGGAGTGGGAAGGTGCTGCCTGGCAGGAGCCAGGGCTACATCTGAGCGGGGAGCATGGAGGAGCAGAGGACACGAAGGAGATGGGAGGTCCAAGGCAATGGGCTGAGAGAGCAACAAACATCACAGCCTGTGGTATTGAGTCACAACACACCAAAAAAACCCCCAAACCACCCCAGACTTGGGCAGAGGGAGCGTCAGGCTCTTTAACCCCTCCACACGTGGCACTGCTGTCAGCCACAGGGCCTGCCAGGATGGTTTCAACGACCTATCTGTGCTTCCCCTGGAGAGCACATGCTCTGCACCTTATAAATCTCTGCACCTTATAAAACTCTGCACCTTAAGAAATCACTGGCTTTCAGGTTTTTAAGAAAAAACAACTCAAAAACTGCTTTGTATCCATGCTTTACAAATCAAAGAGGTGCCTGCTGGGGGAAAAAGGCAGGCAGCTGACAGACTACACAAAAAGGGACAAATTAACTCTAAAAAAAGAGCAGCAGGGAACCGGGCCAAGCAGTATAAATCACACTTCCCAGCACAAATCTCACAGCCACATCTTCATCCCCGGGCAAGACGATTTGCTCCTCTCTGCAGAGGGACAAAGGCACCATCTCAGTCTGTAGCTCATGGCCAGAGCAAAGGGGGACACGGCCGGGTCTGCCTGGACCAATCTCAACCCCTGCACACACTCACCCTGCCCAGGCAGAGATCAGTGAGTGTGCATTCCCCAGCCAGGCAGCTGGGCAGACAGACAGACAGACAGACACTGACCAGCTCAAGGGCATCTCAGAGACCCCATACGGGGAGAAAGGGGAAAGAGGCACCTGGGAGGGGGACAGGGAGGCTCTGACCACCCTGCTGCTCCGACCACCCCACTGTGCCCTGCCCATCCCACTGTGC
>VZRW01010733.1:64700-102560 GCA_013398125.1 Aegotheles bennettii
GCCCTGACCACCCCACTGTGCTCTGACCACCCCACTGTGCCCTGACCATTCCACTGTGCTCTGACCATCCCACTGAGCTCCGACCACCCCACTGTGCCCTGCCCACCCCACTGCTCAGGGCTGCAAGACTTGCCAAAAGGTGAGAATTTACCCAGATAATTTTCATTCACACCATGGGCAGAGGCACGGGCACCATCCATCCAGTGGGGCTGGTGGGCACAGGCAGGAGAGTCTGGGAGGGGGGACACCAGCAGGCCCAGGAGCTCTGCAAACCTGCCCCAGAGAGCTCTGACATTGCCCCACGACACGAGCCCGAGTCACACGGCGTGGGCTGAGCCTGTGTTGTCACCTCTCCACAAGCAGATCAGGCCCAGACAGCAATTTTAAGCTCTGACACCTCTCTTAAAAGGTGTTGGGAGCCTGGCAGAGCATGGCCCAAGCCCTGGGTGCTTACTGATGCTCACTTGGCATGGATCTGGGCTGTGAGCATGTCCCCACCAGCACCACTTTGCCAGGAATAACCCAGATGGGGAGGGTTAAATCCTGTGTCTCACCAATGCTTCACGGGTGGTGGTCCTGTATAGGGTGGGGGCAGCAGAAGGATTTCAGGCCATTTGGATCAAACCAAGAGGTATAAAGGAAGCATTTTGCTTTAGGGTGACCCACAGCTGCTATTCAACTCAAACCAAAACAAGCAGTTTCATTCCTGGTTAATAAATACACCTAAAAAGTTATTTAATCTCTCTTCGTGTCAACTCAAAGTGAAAACACTATTCCAAAATGAGCAGCTTCTCAAGGATTCCCTCCTTTTTCTTCACCTCTGAAGAGGCTACACAGCAAAACTGCCCTCACCTTGGTCCCAAACCTCATTTTTCACTGATGTGCCAAAATCCCCATCAGCAATATTCTTATGGGCTCCTCCAGGGCCAGCAATTCCCTGGGGCTCTGAAGCCCCAAGGTCAGCAAGCCCTGTGCCTCTGGGGAGGTGGAGGTGCAGGACCTGCTCCATGGGCTGCAGCAGGTCATGGAGGACAGTCCCAGGAACCGGCAGCCCTGGCTCACAGCCTGCACATACCCATTAGCACCATCCCCACTGCTGATTGGGATGCAATTCCTGGCGTTGCACCCTGAAGACAGTTTGGATCCTAGCCAAGAAACCCACCCCATTGAGCACGGGCTCAAATTCAAGTGTATCAAAGACACAACTCAAGTCAAGTGGAAGCCGCATGCTGCACCAAACAGCACCAGATTTTGTGCTTTAGTGCAGCCCTGAGCCAGAGTCATGGTGTCCAGAATTCCAATCCTCATGTTGGAAAATGTCATAGAATCATTATGGTTGGAAGGGACTTCCAGGGGCATCAAGTCCAACCTTTATCCCATCATATTCCTGACCATCGGACCATTAGACCATGGCCTCAAGTGCCTCATCAACCCGTTGTTTAAACCCCCCCAGGGGCGGTGACTCCCCCTCCTCCCTGGGCAGCCCATTCCAGTGCCCAACCACCCTCTCAGGAAAGAACTTCTTCCTAATCTCCAACCTAAACTTCCCCTGATGGAACTTGAGGCCATTTCCTCTTGTCCTGTCATCAGCAATTGGGGAGAAGAGACCAACACCAGCCTCACCACAACCTCCTTTTACATCCTCATCTTCCACGAAACCAGGGCTCTGCTGACCTGAGAGTTTCACAGTGGGATTTAAGAGTCTACAGATGTCAGTCCAGTGCCCACAAATGACACGGGCAGCTCTCTCACAGGCCTTCCCCTGGGCACCACAGTGCACATCCCGCTCCAAACCCCACCGGACACCCTGGAATTCAGTCACCTGCCAGCCAGAAGTCCCATGGATCAGCTGTTGCCTTACCTTGTAGCATGGCAGACGTGGTGTAGTAGTTAAACGGGACCTTCTTCACCACGTAGGCATCCGTGTCCAGTGAGGAGAGCTTGTCCCCCACCAGCACAGACTTCCCCATGCCGGCACTGCCCACCAGCATCACCGGGCGCTGGCGCTGCAGGAGCCTGTCCAGGAAGTACCGCACACGGACGGTCTCGGTGGTGGGCACCAGGCAAGCCTGAGAGGGGCACAAGGAGCAGGTAAGAGTCCCCATCCTGGCCACAACCCCACAGACATGTTCTGGGGAGAAAAGGAGACTGAGGGGTGACCTCATCCATGGTTACAAATCTGTAAAGGGTGAGGGTCAGGATGATGGAGCCAAGCTTTTTTCAGTAATGACCAATGATAGGACAAGGGGCAATGGATGCAAAGTGGAGCACAGGAGGTTCCATGTGAAGATCAGGAAGAACTTCTTTCCTGTGAGAGTGCCAGAGCACTGGACCAGGCTGCCCAGAGAGGCTGTGGAGTCTCCTTGGCTGGAGACATTCAAACCCCGCCTGGATGCGTTCCTGTGTGATGGACTCTAGGTGACCCTGCTCTGGCAGGGGGCTTGGACTGGGTGACCTTTCGAGGTCCCTTCCAACCCCTAGAATTCTGTGAAAACTGGGAGAGCCAGGAGTGAGTGAAGCGACTCCAGTTTCCAGCCTGCACCAGGAAGGGACCTGGCTGCTGCCAGCTGTTAAAGTCAAACTGTCCGTGCAGATGGAACCTTGACAGCTGGCTGCTGCCAGCAGCAGCTGGATCTCCCCACTGAACCCATTTTGCTAAACCCAGAACAATTTTTACATGTCATCTGCTCACTGTGGCACTTGAAAAGGAAAGAAAAGCATAGCTGGCAAGTGCAATTCACTACCTGCAGGAACTCAGTGTTTGTCCAAATCATAAAAACATCTCTATTTCCAGCCAGGCACAGGATGATGACATGGCATCTCGGGGCTTTGTCACTACACTGTCACATCCTGCAGGCTGCACCAAATGTACCCCCCACTGGGTACCTCTTCTCCTGCACCCTGGGCACCGAACCTCCTGGTACCAAGGTGGCTCTGAGCCTGCCCCACAGGAGCATCACTCATACTTGGAAGATGGATGGAGAATGTCTCTTCACAGTCAAAGTACAGTAAAGAAAAGATGGGTAATTTAGTTCTACCTCGTAAGGAATGCCATGCTTATGAAGTGCTTGACCTTTAATGAGACTTCATGGAAACACCCACGTGCAGTCACTAAGATGCATGTATTCCTCCCAGACACAAGGCATGCAAGGTTCACATACCTGTAATGGCATTTCTGGATTAAATTCAAACTGGGGAGTAAGTTTAGACCAAGGTTCAAACTTCTTCGTTTCTGGATCAATGTAAAAGTCAAAGACTGTGCCCTGAGAGGGAAACTTGACAGTCTTGAATTCTGCCACCCACCACTTGCTGAACTCCACTCTGTAGTCCACAAGCTGCAAGACAAAAAGTGGAAAAAATATGTTCATCTGAAGAAATTCATTAGTGATGGAGAACGTTATCTATCCCAGTCCACCAGAGTGGGATTGGTCCTTAAAATATATTCCACTGCATAACAATCTTTTCCTCTCTCCTGTTATTAAGCCTAATTTTTCATTTTCTTCATTTCTTCTCATCACTCCTATTTATTCACCTAAATAATTCACCCTCTGTGTTGATCACTCTTGGTATGTCTGAGCTTAGATAGATGGATCAATTTGAAAAAGAGAAATACGTGCCTATGACTAAACAGACTCCTTGATTGATTCTTGGTGCCTACTTCTTCCAACAGACAAGGACACAACATCCGTCTACATCTGTGGTCATGGATAGTCAAAGCATGCATACTAAAGTCTTTCCTCATAAATCACACAACTCTATTAATACTTAGTTGTTGTTTTCTGGCCTCGTTTCAAGCCACAATGTTTTGGAGAAACAGGATTGCAGACACCAGTGCACCAAAGCATCAGAGAGGGACTTAGAACCAGAGCAGGGATTGTCCCCCTGTGCTCGGCACTGCTGAGGCTGCACCTCGAATCCTGGGGTCAGTTCTGGGCCCCTCACACCAAGAAGGACATTGAGGGGCTGGGGGTGTCCAGAGAAGGAAACGGAGCTGGGGCAGGGGCTGAAGCACAGGGCTGATGGGGAGTGGCTGAGGGAGCTGGGGGTGCTCAGCCTGGAGAGAAGGAGCCTGAGGGGAGACCTTCTGCTCTCTGCAGCTCCCTGAGAGGGGGTTGGAGCAAGGGGGGGTCTTCTCCCAACTTACAAGTGATAGGACAAGAGGGAATGGCCTCAAGTTGCACCTGAGGAGGTTTAGGTTGGATGTGAGGAACAATTCCTTCCCCAAAGGGCTGCCAGGGCCTGGCACAGCTGCCCAGGGCAGGGGTGGAGTCCCCATCCCTGGAGGGATCTCAAAGCCGTGTAGATGTGGTGCTGAGGGCCATGGGTCAGTGGTGGCCTTGGCAGTGCTGGGTTAATGGTTGGACTTGAGGATCTTACAGGTCCTTTTCAACCTAAACAACTCGATGTGTCTCTGACTGTGCCTCTTTGGCTGTGCTGTGTTTCTGCACTGCCACATCACCCTGGAAGCACCCACTTCCTTGCCTTTCCCCATTACATCTTTCTGTGCATGGAGATTTTGGAGCATCTGAATTTTTTCAAGAGCTGGGGTGACAGTTTTGCTTTAGATGCTGGATCAGGTCTTGCAAAATGTGCTTAGTCCCCCTCCCTGCCCCAGGCCTCCTGTATGACATTGGGCCAGTCACTCTGCCTGAACATCTTCCCATGCAGCCAACTACAGCCTTCTGCCCTGGGGAGAAGTGGGTGGGGCAAGAAGGGCAAAAGTGCTGTTAAAAAGATGTCTGTGAAATACAGGGTGTATATTTAGACACACAAAATCATATTTTAACAGCATAGTTTCTTCCTGGGGCATCTGCAGGTCTCCTCCCCATAGCCATTCTATGTGCTTTCCCAGGCCTGAAGCCAGGTGGGACCACCAACACATCGCCCATGGACTGCTAAGCCTCCACCAGCAATCCTGGGTTTGAAGATGAACTCAACCGAGTGTCTGAAAAGTCTCCTGAGCCTCCAGCCATCAACAGCCCAGAGGATTTGAAAACCACACCATTAGAACCTGCAGCTCTGCAGTCTCGTGCTCTTCAGAGGCACAGTAACTGCACTGCTCCAGAGCACCCTGCAGCGCAGGGGGATGTGCATCACTGCTAAAAGCTCTCTCAGGAGGGTGCCCTCACCCCCACACAACTGTTGCAGCAGCACGGGAAAGGACTGCCCACCCTCCCTAACCCAGCAGCTAAGTGGAGCCACTCCAGCCCTGGCTCCATTGCCAGAACGGTGTGGAACGGAATTGCTTCCTCAGTGAAACCCCATATGGATTTCCACTCATTTCACAGTCTGGAAATGGCAAATCTATCATCTGGTTTTGTACAGGGGCCCCACTGCCCACCACCAAGCGCTGAGTAGTGAGCAGCCTTCCAGCCTGTTTCTCCTGACATTTCGGCAGCAAAAGGTCAGCACGAAGGGCACCTTCAGCTGAGAGCAATAAACAGATTTTATATTGGATCATTTTTCATCTCGCTTTGCCCCGCTCGGACTGCTGCACCCTCACACCCCCCACTCTGACATTTACAGAGCATCACAGGCAGCACTGCACAGTCCAGCCCCAAAGCCAACCCCCCCCGAGGGATGCTGGCCCTGCACAGCACAGCTCCTCCTGCCAACCCCCAGCAGAGCCCACTGCATCCAGACCACCCCTCCGTGGGGAGCCAGGCAGGCAGCAAAGGGATTGACTGCCAGGACTGAGTTTGCTCCAGAGCAGGGGATTCAGTGTCATTGAATAGAATCATAGAATCATAGAGTCATTATGGTTGGAAGGGACCTCCAGGGTCATCAAGTCCAACCTTGATCCCATCATATTCCTGACCATCAGACCATCAGACCATGGCCTCAAGTGCCTCAGCAACCCGTTTGTTGAACACCCCCAGGGACGGGGACTCCACCACCTCCCTGGGCAGCCCATTCCTGTGCCCAACCACCCTCCCAGTAAAGAACTTCTTCCTAATCTCCCACCTAAACTTCCCCTGATGGAACTTGAGGCCATTTCCTCTCGTCCTGTCATCAGCAACTGGGGAGAAGAGACCAACACCAGCCTCACTACAACCTCCCTTTAGGTAGCTGTAGAGGGCAATAAGGTCTCCTCTCAGTCTCCTCCAGGCTCAATAACCCCAGTTCCCTCAGCTGGGCTCCATAAGGTTTGTTTGCCAGACCTCTCCCCAGCCTCGTTGCCCTTCTCTGGACTCGCCCCAGCACCTCAATGTCCTTCCCATCCTGCGGTGCCCAGAACTGGACGCAGCACTCAAGGTGCAGTCTCACCAGTGCCGAGTACAGGGGCACAATCACCTCCCTAGTAGAGGAGCACCATCACCTCCCTAAGGTCCTGTCCATCTGCCTCGCGGCCGCGCTCCAGCCAACTCACTCCAGCAGCTTCTATAATTAGCCAGCAGCTTGTTCTGCTGAAGCCAGGACAAGCAGTGCTTCCCAGGCTCTGCTGTGGGGTTTTGTTAAGCCATCCTACACCAACAACACTAAGACTGAGTATTTCCCAGGTGGCACATGGGACATGGAGGGTTAAGTCCCCCACGAGGACCAGGAAAGCTGGTCTCACACAGGTCATTCAATGACCACGAGGCACAATGGCACCAAGTGAGCACCGAGCTGAGCTTCAGCTGTGTGGTTTATCCCTTCCTCAAGCATCAGCTCAAAGCAAACGTGAAGAGACCAGCAGATGTTGTTGGTCTAGCATTGAGGCACATAAAGATAAACAAAGAGAGCCCGGTGAGCACTTGAGCAGCCTCTGAGAACAGCAGTGTCTGCACCCAAGCTGGGGAAGGATCTCCAGTGTCAGGTCCATGGAGAGACCTCCCAGCTACTCCAGACAACACAGAGCTTAACACAAACCCACTAGAGACCAGATTTGGATCTCAGAGCCCTTGACAGCAGTGTCCTGTCACTGGGGAGACCCACACCCCAGGATGACATGTTTCAGACCTGAGGTATCCCCTGACCAGGAGATGCAACCACCCAAAAGGGACTGGGCAGAATCAGGTGCCCCCGTGTACTTCCACCCACAGGCTCTGCACTACTCACAGTGGTCCCTGTGCCACCTGCTCAAAACTCAGCACTCAAAATCCAGGCTTCCAGGTGCCACACATGCTCTTGGACCCCTCTACGAGTGCTTCAGGTTTTTCCTACCTGCCTCTGAGCCAGTCACTTTAAACATCTCCAGCTTGTACAGATGTCAAACTGGAAACAGCAACTTCAACAGAGGGTGGGCAGCCATCCTGCAAGCACCATGGAATGGAGCCAAGGGTGGCTCCAACATCGGCCATGCTGGCAGCAGGGCTCTGACACACAGCCCACTGTCTTCTTGTCCATTATTACTGTGAACAGTGGGAGTTGTAAAGCAGCAGCAGCTTTTCCAGTTACTCAGAAATCAAGAGACAGCCCCGCTGTGCCCAGCTGAGCCACACGGCCAGAAAATGGGGCAGAACAGGGCACGGGGGTGAAAGAAAATGCCCATTTCTCCTCCCCTGTGCACAGGACATCAGGGAAAGACAGAACAGGGGGGTCAGAGGCAGCAGCACAATGCGGCTTCCCCCAGGCAAGTCTGGAGAAGATCCTACTGCATCCTACAGCTCCCACCAGAGCAGCTGTGCTCCAGCCCATCTGGAAATGTCTGTGCTTCTCCCATGTTTTAAGGGCCAGGACCTGAAAGGGGGCTGAAAATGTGCAGTATCAAATGGTGACCTTGAGAAAACTCAATCTTATAATATAATATCACCATGCAAGAGATCAGACTCACCTTGTCTAACACAAGCTGATGGATTCAGAGACTGACAGCTGCAATTAACCCATAGGATGGATGTACTGTGGGAAGCAGCATGGTGAGTAGTGCCCTGTCTTCCTCTGCTTCTCGGACATAAATGTACTCTGAATGTCAGAGACAACAGTAGTGATCCACCACCTGATTAATCCTCCTGGCTCAAGAAAATCTCAGTCTCTAGATTGTGCCCTCCAGCGCTATGGTCTTGGCTGTGGACATCCATCCATGAACAGCTTGACTGAGCCCAGCAGATCATGCTAGAGACCACCCAAAGCTGCCTGCCCGGAGGGGAGTTCAAGCTGAGTGTGTACAACCATCGACCTCAACCCCCTCAGCACACTCCAGCAAGGAGGATTTCAAAGAGCAGAGCCACTGTCTACTTCCACTTAAGTGGAAGCACATAATTCCCAAAGCCTGTCCCGCCCTGTTGACCACCCCTCTTTCTTATGGACTTCTGAAACTGAGGTCAGCCAGTTCTTGACATCCACCTACGTTTAATAAAAGCCAATGGTGACAAAGCATCAGCTCACTTGTGTTACACAGCACAACACCTACCTGTGCAGTCAGATGGCTGAAAGACTGCCCCAGTGATACAACCACCTGGTAAATCAATCTTAATCTGATCACATTATGCACATTCACAGCCCTCTATAAATTAACCTCATGTTTCTCCCTCCGCCTTCATCACCTGACCCCTCAGCTGTTCTCCTGTGGTGTTACACCCTGGATAACGAGGCCTTTCACAAAAGGAATTGTTGCATTCAGGTTTCTAGTTTATTATCATCTATTTGATAGTGCCATGAAAACAGTGCTACTGACCCAGCACTATGCTTTGGAAAGTATATTAAAAAAAAAAAACAAACAAGAAAAGAAGTGTAAAAGATGCTGAAGTGACATCTTCTTACCTGGTCTTGAAACATTGATCCACCAAAGGCCCAGACAGCAGCAAAGACAAAGTAGAGTTCATACAGCTCCTTGGGACAGTCGGGAGGTGTGTTCTCCTCCGTCAGGAGGCACTCGAGGAGGTAGCACAACATCTGAACCATACTCTGCTCAGGAATGGGAATAATCTTCTTAAATCTAAGGAATGGAAATTGAAAGCACAGGAAATAGAATTGGGTCCAGCGACACAGTCTCTCCCAACCCAGGAATACAAGCCCAGAAATGCTGTTGCAGAATATTAGCATTTCCTTGTCAGCAGTGAATGCCTTTTCCCCAAGTCCAGCAATAAGGAGAACGCCCATTCTCTCCCTCGGACCTGCTGGCACTGGCACACACACAAGTAATAACAGTAATCAGAAGTTTCAAGCATTTTAAAACTTTGATCCTCTTGAAAGTAAAATGGAAAGCTTGCTAAAGGCAATGATTTCCTGCGAAGACGATGAATTCAAAAGCAGTCAAATAGAGGAGCAATAAAATAAACCCTTTCATCTTGCCATTTTACATTCATTTAAGCTACACTTACAGAATCCCAAACTAATATTGTAGCAGCACTAACGTCCTCCATAAAGTAATTATAGCTATTTGAAAGGTTGGTTCTACAATTTCTGAATTAAGCAAGCTACCAAAATACTCAGCTCAGGGCTGCCTGCAGCTAATCCCGTGGATTCCACAGTCTGACACAATGTTCAGCAAATAGAGTAGGAAATGTCCGATGGACTCTCCTGCCAACAGCTATAATCAGCTTGGTCCCCCAGAGAGCAGCTCCCTCACTCCTGCTTCCGAGCACCATGGCTTTCACTAATGCAGCCCCTTCTGACACTCCCCTATCAGTTGTACACTCAGTTTTTTTCTTTACCTTTATTTCTTTTAAATGAAGTTGCAACTATAGGAAGCAAGCAGAGGATGGACAAGCTCCCTTACTCAAGCTTGCTGGCACTCTACTTTGGCCAGTCCACACCACAGTGTGAGTAAGTTCTCCCCCATGATGATAAGCAAGAAACACACAACTTCTCCGTGGGCACTGCTTTACAGCTATCTCAAGCCAGGAAGCACCAGGACCCCTCCAAATATCCAAGCTTCTCAAGTTTATTGGATTGGTGTACAATCATGGAACTGGATGCCCACACAGACTGACTGCATTTTGTTCAAATGTATCAGGAAAGAAATTCAAGAGAGAACTGCTGGTAGAGCAATGCCACCCTCTTCCACAAACACCAACTTCCTTCTCATCACGGAGGGGCAGGAAAACAAGTGGGGAGAGAGGAAAAAAAAAAGGATCTGCTCTCTCTCCTTCCACACTGCATACTGAAACCTCCTCTTCAGTGATGGTCTGAAATCTGCTCCACTGAAAAACAACTCATGGAGTGGACTTGGGTCTAGTCTGACAGGAGACTGAAAAATCCTCCTCTTTAGGATCTCCTGGATTTGCTTTCCAAGACAGAGAACAATCAAATCAAAACCAGATGAAAACCAGATCTGACCAACGCAGGATAGGCAGGAGGGTCAGCTCCTGCACCTCACCCTGGTGTTTCTCAGAGCTTAAGCCAGTGATGCTCAGAGCTTTCAGGGGCAAGGAGGGTGATGTGCAGCACAACCCAGGACAGCTCATCTGGGAAACGGTGAGTGTCCCCCTGCCCTTGCCAGCAGAGATATCACTCTTCAGGGGGTACCTTGTTCTGAGGGTGTCCAGGCAAACTGGCAGGTACTTATCAAACAAAATGGTCAGGTTGGCTCTTTCAGACTGGACCTCTCGCCTGTCGATCCAGCTGCTCACCGGGGGATTCCAGCCCAGATCCGAAGGGTTGATGTACAGGATCCCTTTAGGCCCAGGGTAAGACAGAACATACAGTAAAGACACAGCAGAGACTATTCCTTTTCTCCAGCATCATTTCTCAGCTACTTTCACACAGCTGAAACTGTCAAATATGCCTGGCTGCCCCATTACCTACCCCCTCCTCCTGCCCCACTGCGGGGTAGAAGCATTAGCAGCGAAGAGGCTTAAGTCAGGAAACTTGGACAACTTTCATGGCCCTGCCCCAGATTCAGAACATGGTCTTACCTGAGTCACGTTATTGCTCTGGGCCCCATTTCCCCATGTGCAGAACCAGGGGACGCCTTCATTCCCTTCTCCCATACTTCACACACTTCCCCAGAAGATCAGGAGCTCTTTGGGATAGGGACTGTTCCTCTCCTCATCAAGTCCATACAAAGCTTTGCACAACAGGAGCACTACCAGCAATGCTGAACCCGTGATCACCCATCAACTGGAGAGCTATTGGTAAATCTCCAAGATGATGACAGCTCAACATATGGATTTGGGGTCAGGATCCTCAGCTTGTCTACGTGTTTCAGGAACCTACCCTGTCCATCAAAGGCAGCTTTGATCCCAGACTGAGTACTTTCAAAAGGAACCAAGCTGGCCCACACAAGACTGGTTAATGGCACTAGATCCTACTCGGTCCATGCCAAATCCCAGTGTGAAGCTCAGGCCAGCACTCACCCGCTCTGGACACAGTGGCTGGGGTGGCCGTGCGCAGGTGGCTGATCTCAAAGACCAACCTCATGGTTGGGTTCAGAGGAATTCTCTCATTGCTTGCCAGGGTCAGCACCTGCGTGTGACAGACAGACAGACAGACTAACATCTCCTCCAGGAATAGGAATGAAGAGCACCCAGCACTTTGCACTACAAAGCTCAGCTGCTGTCAGCCCGGTTCCTTGAGGCAAAGCAACTGATCTCTAGCAGATGTTAGAACAACCCCTCTCTCTTCCACACCCAGAATGAACAGCACTCCCTTAGGCTGGGGAAAACAGTCTATGATTGAGCCCATTCTATTTTTAAAGGGCCTGAAGTTATGATCAGGACATCTGTGGTTGCTCATGAGCCCAGCTCTCCAGGAAAGGAAAATTCAAATGAAAACATGCTTTGAACTGTTTCCCTCATGCACCATTTTCTTTATGCAATATTGCTCAGTGTATCTGAAGAAACACAAATGCATTATTCTAGGAGGTGTTATTTCAGCATCTGCATTTCTCCTAGGCTGAATCATACCACGCAATCAAAGCATACCTGCTTCTTCAACTTATATTCATTACCTTATTATCATCCATCACGGTATTAAGAGACTCAATCCACATTGGATCAATATCTCCATCTAGTACCATCCACTTGGGACCATCATGTGTGATGTTCGCCAGCTCTCGCATGATTGATGAAAACAGTCCTGGGGGGGTGACAGGAATATGTTGATGAACGCTGAAGTAAGTTGACACTTGCTCTAACATTTTTCTCCAGCAACTTTCTAAAGATTATCCTAATTAATGCTTTCCTCTCAAGCATTCCAAACTCTGTGCATCTGTACATAAATATTGCCTTATCACAATAAGGGTCTAGTCTGCTTTGAAGAAAAAACCATCAGTTACCACCACTGCAAATGACTGCAGACCTGCACGTGAGCTTCACTCCCACCGAGAACCATAAGGGATAAGAAAAGTGAAGAGCAGGTACTCAGAGGCAAAAGAGGGCATGAATTACACAATGCACTGAAAATCATCTGAATATGCCTTGGAAATTCTTATTAATGTCTTTTTGTGGCTCGAAGTATATCAGGGAAATCAAGATGCATTAAACGCTGGGTCATGGATTTAGTGAGATTGAGGGGAGAACAAGCACAGGATGACATTGAATGACAGAACAAAATGTCAGTAAAATCAAGGAGACAGAGAGGATACAGTGTCTCGAGGGGAACAAATAATGAATGTTAAGAAGACCAAGAAGGCTGGGAATAGAGCAGCAGTACTGCAGAGCAAATGAAAACTCCACAGAACTATTGCTCTCCTCTACATAGGAAAATACCCAGGGAGACACTGGTCTTCATGAAAAAACATTAGGCAAACATAAAAAAAAGCCTCTCTTCTGGTGAACTGTGACAAGCACACTTTTTTTTTTCTCCAGGACAAGCTATTTCTTTGTGATCCAGATTAGGACCAGCTAGTGGCATTGTACAACTGAAGACAAAGCTTGTGCACAACCAATGCAGAACAGCTCACCTGAACCAGGCACCAGGTGCTGTGATTGGGTCAAAAAAACCAGCACTTCACTGGTTCTGCCTCAACTCACTTCCTCACATTGGACACATGCCTTGGAAACCACTCCAACATCATTAGCATCAGAAATAGCTACAGTCTCAGAGCAGCAGTGCTTCCCTCACACACCACGACAGCAGCAGAGAGAAAAGTTCCTCTCTCCTAACCTTGGCATCCACAGAGCGGCCTTGGGATTTAGAGAAGAGTTTGGTTCTACAAAGAACACTTTTAGGATTCCCCTGTGGGGCCCTTTACCACCTAACATGTATAACCTTTCCTGATAATGAAAGCAGAGACAGCATGAAAATGGGAAGAGGAAAAGAAGGGGTGGTCCATCAGGGAACACATCATCTCGCCAGGCTGTGGTGCAGATTGCCTTGCTGATCTTCATCAACAAGAAGTGAAATCTTCAGTAGTGGTTAATGCAGAAATTATCTGCCTTGAAATCTCAGGGAGGAGTCCCGTAAGCTCCCTTGAAACGTTACAGGCTGGAACCCACTGGAGAGCCACCTGTAAAGTGTCCCTCCTGCTGCTCAATGCCACCGCTGCCCTCGATCTGCAGCCAGTGGGCAGGGTTGGGGCTGTGTCCCTCGCTTCCCTCTGTCACTCTGATATAGGGTCCCTAATTACAATTAGGAGGAAATTAACCCTGGAGCAAAGCAGGTCAGGAGGGGTCCATGGCAGGGGCCAGGGCAGGTGGGTGGCAGCTCATCTCCTGGAGGACTTGTGGCCAAGCATGATCTATGGGAACGTCTGCCCTTGCCTCCCCCACACTCCAAAGCAGCACACGCACGCCAAGGCTGCCTGCACGGAGCAGTGACAACCAAACCTTTTCACTCCAGATTTCTGTGATCTTCCAGCAAGTTTTAAATGCAAGTTTTATTTTCCTCAGGACTAATCAGGAACAACAGAGTGGCAGATGCTGGTGCGCTACAGAGATCAAGTGGCAATATGAAGTGGCAAAACACCATTTTAAGGCTGGTGTGTAGGTTACCAGCAATGGAAACGTGGGGATGGATCATTCTGGAGGGCCCAGTGCACACCTTAGGGCAAGAGGGAACTCTCTCCCATCACCAACCCAGCCAACCCTGTAAAGCTGCCCGTCCCATTTAGGAACTGGTAAGTCTTGGTATTAATGGACATGATAATTATTCTTAGGGCAATAGGATGAAGTAGGTTTATGGTATATTTCCTGTTTGAAGATCAGAAAGCTCAAACATCCCATGTATCCTTTCAACAACAAACTGTCACATGGTTGTGAGCAGCAGACAAGCACCTGGGCTTTCAGACCTGCATCCAAAGAACCAGGCACCCTGCTGCTGCTCAGCAGGTTGGTGAAAATGTCCTTTGTTAGCTACAGATTCAGGCATGGGGAGACATTTACCATCTTTCCATTCTCTTGTCGCTGGGTTAATGATGCCAAAGAGCTCATCGTTGGTGACTGCCTTGGGGTTGAGGTCTGTCCAGACAGGACGTCTCTTCATTATCTGGTAAGTCTTATTCAGGGATCTCATCACCTGAGACTTGCCCGTGCCTGCGTTACCCACCACGAAGACAGAGTGCCGGACGGTCAGCAGCTCCTCCAGCTGCACCACCTGAGAAAAACACCCCCAAATTTTAGACAAAGATGCCAAACTAAAGTTTGGATCTACAAAATAGCTCCCGTTGGGCCTCTTCTTCAGAAGGATGTGACCCAGAGACTCAAATGGATTTGACACTGAGTTTGGTCTGGCCACTCTAAACATGATGGATGAAATTCTCTGCAGACAAACTTCCAGCTCAATTTACATCTGACAGCCATCGGCTGATGGGGCTCTGCTCTCCAGGGGCCACATTTTCATGAGCCTACAGGATTTAGCCCCTTTGTAAACCCAGAGACTGAGCCAGCGCTGGCTTTAGGGGCAGGTGCAACTACATCAGACCCAGCACAAGCTGACTGTCCTCCACCAAGGTCTGCCTGCAAGGGGAATATTGTGCAGAGCCCTCCTTGTAGAAGCAAAGATGGTTGAGAAGATCCAAATGACTTGATGGCAATGCAGGTACAGCAAAAAATCCCTTGGTCTTACTTTGAGCACAAAGTTGTCCTCAGCCTGCAGCCGGAGGTCCAGCACAGCTTGCCTCACAAACGACTCAAAATTCAGGTCACGCTTCCGAGGCACATCCAGAGCTGGGAAAAGATCCCCAATCAGCCCCATAAACACTGGCACATCATCGGTCACAATCTTGGGGATGTTGAAGTCACGAAGAGAGCGCATCAGAACCTGCTCTTCAGGTCGCTCTGGGTCATCTCGCTTGAGGGACCCAGCAACAACCAGCACTGATTTGATAGCACGCAAGCCCCAGTCATAGTGATCCTACACGAGAGGAAGACAAAAAGGAGGGATGAGTTTATGTTTAGACAGTACAGCACCATGGAAGGCGAAGGACCAGCATCTCCAAACCGCCAGAAAAGTCAGCAGTGGAAATAGATCCAAATCTGTTATTTGCATTGTGGCCAAAGTTCTCCACCAGCCTGAGTCACCTGACTTCCATTTCAGTAGGTGAGATTCCCATCAGAGACAGTATTTAAGAGTCAAATAATTCAGCTCTCCATACCATCACGTGGGCTCACAGTTGGCAGTAAGACAGCAGCAGGACTTGCACCCTGGTGACCTAAGCAATTTTTTGCAGGTAAACCATAAACAGCTAAAGCAAGGCCAGCCAGACCCCTGGATCTGCAGGAGCTACCAAGGTGAAAGGCTTGTTAGTCCATTATGAGGCCCCAAATACCCAAGGTTTTCCATCCTGCCCACCACAAGATGCAAGATTTAATGCAGTCACTAAATAAAGGTGTGAAGCTTTAGCCACCAAGCTGAGTGTCACTGTGCCACGTTTCTACTTATTTTGAAGCTCAACAGTCTTCATGGTACCCTCCAGCCACAGAGGGAGGCTCACCTGCTTGGACAGGAGCTCTTTGCAGAGCTGGTAGAGAGTAATGAACTTCCTGGCTAATGCTCGGGCCTCAATGAATCCCTCAGCCACCAACATGATTTCACAGATCAGCTCGAAGTCTGGCACCACCATCGCACAGGGCCTGCAAAGATAGGTGAGAAAAGACTGCAGAACAAGTATTTCTTAACTACAGGTCTTGGGAGCAGTGGATTTGCAGCTTTGTCTTCCAGGTCTTCTCCCATAAGCAGGTCATACTCTGCCTTTCCCATTGCAAGGGACAGAGCTCCTTTGCCCCATCTCTGATTCCCAGGCCCAGGCTTGTTCTGCAAGGCAGAAACCACCTGTGAATCCACAATGCCAGTGAATTCCCCAAGGAGGAGCAGTCATAGAATCATCAAATAATTTTGGTGGGAAAAGACCTTTCAGATCACCAGGTCCAACCACTAATTCAGCACTGCCAAGCCCACCACTGACCCATGGCCCTCAGCACCACATCTTTGAAATCCCTTCAGGGATGGGGACTCCACCCCTGTCCTGGGCAGCCTGGGCCAGGCCCTGACAGCTCTTCAGGGGAAGAAATTGTTCCTAATTTCCAACCTAAACCTCCCGGGTGCATCTTGAGGCCATTTCCTCTTGTCCTTTTGTTACCTGGGAGAAGAGACCGACCCCCACCTCACCACATCCTCCTTGCAGGCAGCTGTCAGTCAAGCCTGGATGTTCCAAAAGACAACTTCTGCCAGACTTACAATACAGATCCCAAACCCTGACCTGGACTCACCTGAAGAGAGCTTTTAAATTCTCAGGTAGCTCAGTTCGCCCTGCATAACCAGGGTTCATGGTGATGAAGATGCCTACTGAGGGTACTAAGTTAATGTCTTCTCCAAGAAAATTGAAGGATTTCTTCTTCTCCCGTATTGCATCCTGCACACTCTTCACCTGGAAACCAAGACAGCGTTGTAGTATTGGTGTTCAGTTATGAAAAGCAGATCAGACAACAGTGCTGCCTTCCTTACACTTGGCCCCATGGTGAATGGGATTTATCACTGGTTTGGTTTGGTCTTTCACGGACCGCATAAAGCTTTATACAGTGTCTGGAGTAAATCTGTGTGGCAACATCAATCTCCCATCACAATCAGTCTCTGACAAAGCAGAAAAGAGCTGAGGAGACTGGGCAGTCAAAATGCAAACGAGTTGCAAGAATTTGCACCTTTGCTCCATAAGGCAGTGATGGACGTGGATCAGGAAGAGCAATTCGGGAGCAGAAAACACTCCCAATGCTGCCTGCAACTCACCTTGGCTTTTGACATCACCTGTGGGACACTTCTCAGCACATCTCACAGCAAAAACACCACCAAAGACTAAATCATCTCCTTAAACTTCCCAGCCTAGCAGGAGGCCAGATAAGTGAGATGATGCAGGGCTGTCCAGGTACCCACAACACAGCCAACAGCCAAAGGGACTCCCAGGATTCTGACACCACAAGGGCCCCTGCTTCCCTTTGCCCATCTTCACCTCTCCCACACACCTTTGCTCTTCCTGACACCCCAAAACCCTCCTGTGCCTGCTCTGTTCCTTGACTAGGTCCAGTAAACTTGGCCTCAGCTCAATTGCAAACTGATCATCCGGTATCGCTTTTGAAGATTTTTGGGACATCAGATGCTTAATTCAAACCCAAAAGGCAGAAGCTGTAGAACCTCCCGTGACACTTTCACTCTCTCATATTATACTGCTTTTTATATTTGCCTGATTGCAGCTTCGTTCTTCTCACTGCTCCCCCCAGGAGAGCAAGTTTATTAAAGCTCGACCACCTTTCCGCAAACAGCACTTCAGCGAGGGGGAGGTCTCTGTACTCACTACTCTAACCTTACTGCTGTTTGCCACCTTAAAGTTAAGCAATTAATCGACTTTTTCTCTGTAAGGAACCACATCGACATCAGCTGCATGACTAAGGCAGGCAATTAACCATCGCCATGGTTACACTCCTAATAGCAGCCAGGAGAGCCATGATGGAATGACAGCCGTGCTGCTTCCTTCAGACGCCGGGCTCCAGCCAGGAGCCAGGGAACCATTAGCAGTTGAGTCATAGCTGAGCTTCTTTTGTTCAGCTTCCCTTTTTATTTTAAGATCCTCAAAGACTTTTTCAATGACAACTTTAAACCAGAACCTGACGGAAGAGCAATTGAGAGGTAACGAAACAGAAACTGCTGCACCCACTTGGGGCTTCTTTGGGACATCACGGAAGGCACTAATTATGAGTGAGAGAGAGATGAGAAGAGTGAGGAGCTCATGGAGGGGTTCAGAACAACATCTTTGACCAAAACATTTACAGAAGTGTACAAACTTCTGGGCTTTAGATCTTTCTTTTTCCATACTGAGCCCAGAAGGGGGTTTTAGGAAGAATTTAGCACCTGTCAGACATCGGGATCCTTAAACCTGTGCTCAGCTGACACTTTGGTCCAGAAGAACTTAGACACTTTGGCACCTCAGTTTTCAGCACTGAAGCCCTCCGAGGCTCCAAACTTTCAGTCCTGCCCATGTCAGAGCTGTCTCAGTCTGGACTGTGCAGCTGAGCACCCACTCTCCGCTCAGAATCCCTGGGAGCTGGATTTACCGGGCGTTTTCAGTGGATACCACAGAGATTTAGGATATGGACAACATCCAGACACAGCTCTCCTTCGAAGCAAGGGCCAGCAGAAGTAGCAGGGCCTGCTCTCACCCTGCTGCCCCATGGTTGTACCTGAGCTCTCCCAGATTTCAGAGGGGATTCTTCCCCACAGGACTGACCCTGGCTGCCCTTCAGCACCCACTGGGCACACACGCCCAGGGTACAGAACGCCTCTCCTCCTGCAGTCCTTTCCCCTGGATGAAATAAGTCCAGGTTTCCTCATGGGCCAGTAAGAGGAAGGGGAGGAAGAAGCAAAGTGCCAGATTATCCACAAGCAGCAAAGAACAGGAGTCTGTAGCATGATGGGGAGGGCAGTCTCCTTCCCAGCCCCTCTCCAAGGACTGCTGCTGTGCTTCACACGACTCTCACAAATAAAATGCACTGAGCAGTTAAACTGCAGAGGAGATGAGAAATCCTCCTGCTGGGAGAACACCTCTGCACCACCAGGCACAGCTCCAATGGGTCTGTCCCAGCTTTAATCCCCCACTGTCAGGGTATCCCAGGCAAGCACGTAAACCTGGGCTATGGATCTGCTGCAGGTTCCAGTCACCCAGTGTCACCCAACTGACACCGGCGTTCAGGAGCACCACGCTGCACCCACAGGGCTGCACCCACTCCTCCAAGGAATTCTGCCACTCAGCCAGGAGCACCCTCCAAAGCCACTTTGTAGAGCTCTCATTGCAGACATTGGAATTAAATCCACAGCGATATGAGAAGAAGTGGAAGGAGAGAAGACTGCACGGGCTTGGTGATGGGTAAATGTTAAGAAAATTAATGTTGAAGGTACTCCTATTTGCTGAAGAGGACACACAACCCGTGCCTGCCTGGAGCCAAGGAGTAACTCCTGGAAGAGCAGCAGGCCACGGATCTGCCCCAAACACCTCCTTTCTCCCCACACGGCAGGCTGAGCAGCCGCAAGTCAGGGCAGCTCTGCTCCTTCAAGTGCTGCATGGCAATTATCTCACAGCGTGTTAATGGCACGAGTGCCTTCCTCAGGAGAAACAGGTACAGAGCCCTGGTGTGCCCTGATGGTGGAAAAGGTGCTACAAAGAACTGTCTGAACACAAACCCTGTCACTGGGGGAAGAAAAGAAGCGACAGAAACATTTGCAGGGTGTATTTTGTCAGTGCTGAGATATCCATGGGATTAATCCTGACATAGAACCCTTCACCTGTTGGCACACAGAACTGCAACCAGAAACATGCACTTTCCATACTCACCCTTGCCCCAAAGGCTGCAGCATGGCTCTGCCTTCTTTGTATTTATTTACGAGTGTTTCTCCACTCACCTGCACAGCAACCACAGAGAGGACCTCAACTGAGATCCTGTTAAACTCATCAAAGCAGCCCCAGGCTCCTGTCTGGGAAAGGCCTTTGTAGATATTCCCACAGGACTGGAAAAAGAAAAAAATAAAGTTACAAGAGTGAAAACTTAAATGGAATCAACTCCAGCAAAAACTGGATTTTATTTCCCAGCCTGTTTATTTATAGCAATTTACTGACTATTGTGGGTATTTAGAAAAGTGCATGGAAACAGCAGGCACAACTCAATTATAATATTTATAGCTCGGCACAGTTTGCCACTTGATTTGCTAATTGCACTCTCTCGTTATATCTGTGCACTGGTTTCATCTAAAGGTCACCTGTGCTGAGTTCCTGGCGGCCCTGCTTCCTGGGAGAGCCCATAAGCTGAATAAAATATGATCCTAGGCTACCAAAACACCGGTCCCATGCCAGACTGGCAGAGAGCAGAGACCCAGCAGGACCATGCAGTGTTCCACACAGCTGAAGGTTCAGCATGTTTTGGCCTTATTCTGGGAGAGGATCCTGAGAAAAGCAGGCCAGGTCCCTTCCCATGCCAGGGCCTGTCGGCCTGTGAGCATGCCAAGAATCATAGAATCATTATGGTTGGAAAGGATCTCCAGGGTCATCAAGTCCAACCTTTATCCCATCATATTCCTGACCATCAGACCATCAGACCATGGCCTCAAGTGCCTCATCAACCCCTTTTTTGAACACCCCCAGGGATGGTGACTCCACCACCTCCCTGGGCAGCCCATTCCAGTGCCCAACCACCCTCTCAGTAAAGAACTTCTTCCTAATCTCCAACAAGAAGAAACGACCAGGGTCAGAATATCAGCACAGCCTCAGTCCCAGCTGAACAGGGAAAGTTTTTGAAGCATTTCACATGGAACCTCACTCCAGAGGGGAAAGGAAAGGCGGAACAAGGCAGAGAGCACAGTTTGGGTCTCTGCCTCCTGAAGAACCTTGTGCAAGTCTTAGAGAAGACAAGTGAGGAGGAGAAGAGGTGTTCAGCAGAAAGGAATGTTGCAGGGATTTGAGGAGAGGTGATGGATCCAAGCCATCTCAGCTGGATGACTCTCATCCTTCGGGATTCACTGCACCCCAGGCACCCCCAGCCCCATGTGATGGCCCTGCAGCCGAGGTGGGAGCAGTACCTTGTAGTCCATCTGCTCAGAGCAGTTGAACACATACACCATGATGCCCAGGGCTCGCCCCAGATCTTTCGTAGTCTCTGTCTTGCCAGTGCCTGCAGGGCCCGCAGGTGCTCCGCTCATGGTCAGGTGCAGCGACTGGGTCAGGGTGATGTAACATCTTTCACAGCAAAGGATGAAGGAAAAAAGGAAAGAGACTGAGCCTTGGTCCAACAGGTCACTGTTGGGCCACAGAGAAATGGTACTAGGGCAATGCACTCAGGAGAGCCTTTCTTCTGAAAAGCTGCACGTGAGCAGGGTGTGTATCTAAGCTGACAGTCCCCTTGGGCACTAATTACCACCTCTGCACAGCTCTGGTTTATCCAAGATAGACTTGTCTTCCTCTGAGGTCTGCCCAAACTCATGTCTGGGTTGTGCTTTCTTTGGATCCTCATACCACTCATTGATACTGGGCACGTCCCAGGGAGCATGAGAAAAGGTTGGCTTTTCTGAAAGACCTTCCTCTTCCTTCCCAGTGTTCTTCTGCCCAAAGGATCCCATTTCCCATCACTGGCAGAAACCTGCTCAGATGGCCTATGAATGATCCCACTCAATGCTGCAGCAAGCCTCAAAGCTTCTCCATCACTCCATCACACACTAGGGAGGTGCCCACATGTGCGTGTCTATGCTCCCTGTATAAGCCACAGAGCTGTAGTCAATATGGCCAACAAAACCTGATGATGCATGGGGGCCTGGCTCAGTTGACTAAAATGGGTGACTAGATCCACATGAGATGCTCCTGGATACTGAAATGTCACATAGGGTGGAAAGATACATCAAGGGGTCCACAGAAGACTGCACACTTCTGGATTGGCAGCTGAAAGCCAGGTGTGACAGCACAGAGCATCTCAAGTCACCCTTGGTGTCTCCATTGAGACAACTGAACCAAGTAGTAGATGTCTATATCAAGACGGGATTAAAGCTTTCTAGACTCACCAACTCCATGGGTGTGGACATCTTGTGCACAGGCAGACACCCACCAGTGAGCATCTTAACCTGTGAGCTGAATCCACCCTGGGATCTGAGGCACAGATACCCCAGACAGTACCACCACCAAATCACAAATCAGGTGAGAGTTGGAGCTCTGTCACCAGATTGGTGGGACACAGAGAAGAACGAGAGGGATGCGGGTGTCCAAACTAAATCCATCTTTGGTTGTCAGCTCTCTCTCTAACCCTGTGGCAAAGCCCAGCCATGATGGTGTCTCCCAGGGCCTTACCTGTCAGTCAGTGGGGTGATGACAAGGCGAGGGGTGTTGCCGAGGTACTCGTAGGAGTAGAGGAACTGGGCGTCACAGATGTTGGCAAAGCAGTGCCGCTCCTCATCCGACCATCTGTGCCGGAGCTGTGACAGCCAAAGGAACGCCTGGGCGTTGTCAACCTGCAATGCATCCACAGCACCATCACAGGAATGCCAGGGACACCAGGCACACACAGCTCACGTGCCCAAACAGTGACTGCAATGAAGGTTTCATCAGGGTTGGACTGGCCCTCACTGTGAAGGCAGGTGTGGTGAGAAAGGTCACCTCCCTGTAATGTGGTGGGAAATGTCACCTCCCCATCTCCCACCAGTAGACAGGAGAAACCAAATTAGTAACCATGTTGGTGGGACAGGAAAAAGTGAATACCCAAGAGAAAGAGCAGCACAAAAAGCCTCCTGAAGAGGAGACTTCAGAAGCAGCAAGCTGTGAAGAGACTCTTACAATGCACACAGAGTGAGAGAAGGGACAGAGATGGTCCAAACAGGGCAGGGGCCAAAGGGAGCACCAGGAAGATAGGCTGGGGACAGAGGGACAAGGACAGCCATGGCCAGCACTCTCTGCACAACCAGCAGGTAGCCCAGCAGATGGACAGCTTCACCCCAAACTGGGCCAAGGCACCACCAAGCCCAGCTGAGCCTTGAAGCCAGGAACCCCGCGAGCAGCCTGGCTGCCTCTGAGAGGACACAGATGAGGGTAAAGCCACAGCCTGGCACACTCAGGGCACCTTCCCNCTGGACACAGTGTCAGGGACAGGGAAGTGGTGTGGGAGAGGTGTGCAGGACAAGGGAGTCCCAAAGGAGTCCCTGTGGCCCCACACCAGACCAGGGACACTACAAAAGGAAAAGCTCAAATGCTTTTTCTTAGTTTCTAAAGACATAACTGAGACTGCATCCAGCAGCCTCCCAGCAAAACATCATCACCCACCAACAGGTGCCTTGGCAAGAGGACACAGGGCCACCCTCACACTCCTGGTGTGAATGTGGCCAGTACAAGAAGTCCCTTGGTGTATGATACAGCTCAGCACTGCAGGCTGACGGTGGCTTTCTGCCTCCTTCCCACAGACACAGTAGAAGTAAATGCAGTTGTGTATCTCCCAGAGACAGGCAGTGGTCTGCACAGCCTGTGGTTGGTCTGTCACTCCCTGAACCCCCACTCCAACGCCCAATACAAGACCACGTTCAGCTGCAAACAAACCTTCTGTGCTATCATCTTTGCCACCACATCTCGAGCGTGCACATCAATGGTGCATATGGTCATGATCTTCTGCCTGTCACCCTTGGAGAGCTGCCCGACCAGCATGGTAACCAGGGTGTTCAGCTGGGTCACTTGCTTCTTGTGATATTCCTTCATGGCATTCTCATAGCCTTCCTCCACCCTGGCGAAGGCAATCCCAACCTCAGTTGTCCACCAGATCTGGGTGCAGGAAAGAGCCACCTAGGGAAATGGGCTGGTTCAGTACCAAAGAACAGACCAGAGCCTCTTCACATTCAAGAGTGCCTGTCCCACAGGGGGACCAAAGATGAAGCATCCATGGCATGAAATTCAGTATTTTTTTCACAGAGTAGTCACAGCAGAGGGGACAACAGGGATCTGCCCGGTGACTTTAAACATGGTGTCAGTGGCAGACACATTTAGCAGCTACTTACAATCATAGAATCATTCTGGTTGGAAGGGACCTCCAGGGTCACCAAGTCCAACCTTTATCCCATCATATTCCCAACCATTAGACCATTACTTATTAGTAAATCAGCACCTTTCACATGCCTGACATGGCAGAGGAGGAAGAGCTGGAGACCACGAAGCTGTCAGAGGTGCATCTGAGGGGCTCTTTTGTCTCATTAGGCCTCACCACTGTTTTCCTGCTGCACCTCTGGCTCCCCTGGGGGTGCAGACCTCCCATGACCCAGGGTGCAGCAGGCACTGCCCCAGCCCTGGGTTCTGTAACCCATCCAAGAGCATAACCTGGAGCTGCAGTCATGGAGATCAGCCTGGAAACTCCATCAGGAGACTGACAAGATAAAGGACAGCTCATCCTTCCTCCCTCCTGGGCAGCACAGTGGAGGTCAGAAACAAACCCCCCCCTGCAGCTAGAGGCCATTACTGAAAGAGAGGAAGGGCAGGAGTGAAGGGGAAGCCAAGCACTGCCTTTCCCACGTGCCAGCCTGAGTGGAGATGAGGAGCAGTGGTGGATACCTGGGCAGGGTAGTCAAAGAGCCACTGCTCCCTCGGCTTCTCCTCGTAAGCCACAACAGCTTCTGTCATCTCATCTCTGACAGTAGCCCTCATGCTGTCTAGGACGTGATTCAGCCAGACCTCCACCTGGAGAAGAGATTAAACCACAGTAACACATCTGCTCTTCTGAGGTGCCTTTGGCAATTAGTGAAGGTGGGGAATGGGACAAGCATCTCAGCTCTCGAGTTAAACAAGCCTCACACTCACAGCCTCCTTCAGACCGGGTGCATTTAGTCAATTCTGGTGCTGCAGGATCAGCATCTATTTCCAAAGGTACAAGGCAGATTTTTCTTGAACTCCAGCTACAGGAGAAACCAAAACGAACTCCACCGATGAGTAATTTAGTTTGGCACACTCCAGCTCCAGGCCATGACAGAATCACTCATGGGGCCTGGGCACAATCTGCCAGCAGCAGAAGAAAGCTGCTGTCTAACTTGGGAACACAATTCCTGCTGAACTTAGTATTTCACAGGCAAAGTCCTCACTGAGAAGATACTTTAAATGCAGCAAGATCCATCATGGGGGAGCTCAGCAGCTGGTATTACATATTTTAGCTTCCTATAATAGTCCATGGAGAAAGGTGAACTACAGGGACAGATAAGATGAGCAGTAGTTTGATTCTTAAATTTTGTACTTTAATTCATCTTATGAAAGAAGGAAGATTTGGAAAACAGGAAAAAAAGCCTTCTCTCTCAAAAGATACCCATGCAGAGGTACTATGGAATAGCTTGGTCTATTTTCAGTCTGCATCCCCTCCCTTGCCAGGGATGGTTGTAACAAGCTGTGAGACCAATCTTCAAAACCCCTTAGAAAAATTCAAACAAACAAAAAACAGTTAAAAACTGGCCCCAGCCCTTTCTCTCACTGTGGAGTGCAACTCCTGTGCCCCACCTTAGTGAGGACCCATCCAGAGTGGGACGAAGAGCTGTGGTGTAAGGAGGAATTCAATTACACACCACCTCTTCCAGCCTCTCTTATGCATAAAGGAAGAGTTAGTGAAGCTCTGCAATATCTTGGCAACAGATGCCCATACAAGAGGCAGGAGAGCAGCCTCCACTGGACAGTTCTGATAAACCAGACCTTCTCCCTCACCTGCCCACTGCAGTCACAGGGTTCACTGAAGCAGACATATTCCTCCTCTCTACTGTACATTCCCAGCCCAATCTTGGTTGCCTTTTGCTCAGAGTCCAGCTGGAATTTCATCTTGGCTAAGTTATCAAAGAGTTTGGAAAGATGACGTTGCACCTGCAAAAGGAATTGTATAAATAAAGCAAGTGAGACAGGGCAAGCAGAATGGGGATCACTGTACATGTCACAGGCATGATCATGTTCATAAAGCATAACCTTGGACATCTTGGTAGCACCACATCTTCTCATACATTGCCACAATACTACTAATGCAAGCCTCTTGCTACCTCTCCCAATATTTCCACCTATTTTTACATTATTTAGAAAATGGACATGCCTTCATAGATCATATCTCCCCATTGGGAAACCCCCATACAGGGCAAAAGCACAGAAAACACTCAAACCTTGAATGACCTCCTAGCCCCAACTTCCCTACACATAGTGATGAGAGAGAGGTCTCTAGTCATCACTCCATCTCATCCTATTCTCAGCACACTGTGGAGTTTTCTTCACTATGAACTCTTTTGGTTTTTTACTACTAGAAATCAATTCTGTGTCAATGAAAAGTCCTGAATTCTCCTCCATATAGAAGAAAGACCTTTACTTCTGCTCAATAAACAGCTCAACAACCCAGACCTTCTACAAAACCCCCATCTTGACCAAAAGCACTTTTCCAGGAGGAGAAGAATAACTCAGTCCTGTCCTGTTCACAGTTTGAAAAGCCAACAGGGAGATGCTAGTGTTGCTGCTGTGACCTCTCAAAATCAGCACCTGCCTGCTGGGAGCTGAGCAGGTCACCAACACTTCTTCTAGATCACTACATAACACCCAACTAAATCACTGTGTGTGTCACATACCACTGCCAACAAAGGTGGGCTTCTGCCAGGACTGATGTTCCTATGGTGAGGGACAGCTCACAGAGCTGCCCTAGACAGGAGCTGCCTCTCTCAATGACAGCCAGAGACAAGGAGATGGACAGACTCCCATGGGTGGGATGAGAAATGAGAACAGCCCATGGTGCCTGGTGCTCTAATGCTTTCAGAGAAAGACAAGTGGACTTGTCTCTTTAATTCTTACTCACTCACTCACAAAGGATTACACCAGTCCTTCCCACAAGCTGTCCTTCAGGTGGGCATAGCTCAGCCTTCTTACACATGTTCAAGCAGGGCCAAATCCTGGAAGCTGCTAAGTACCTCTGAGAAGCAAAGGGTGCTCAGCATCCCCCCAGATAAGGAGATCCCCTATCTCCTTTCAAATCTTAAGTAAACCATAAAAATCTTTTCTTACTTCTAGAAGTTTCTGCTCACAATTCCCCACTGTCTGTTCCCAGCCTCTGGCTGCTCTGCAGGGCTGCGTACACACCCCAGCCCTTGGTGCAACCCTGCTGCTGGAGCCCTGAGTACACCTCAACCTGCACAAGTCCAATACCCAGTTCAAGGGGATAATATCATTGTGTATTTAATCCTCTTGTAGGAATTATCAGACTTTGAAACTACAGTGGAAAGGCTGAGAGCACATCCATGTATGATCCTACTTGACATTTACTTTGATTTTACTGCAAATAGTTTTGAATAACAGAAAACACCAGGAATTTCTTCTTACTCCATGGAGCATTTCAACACAGGACCTTTTCTTTGCTTCCTGCAGGTTTTTTTCTCTCCATTTTAAGTATCAATTAGCTATGTATTTATGATACTCTGCAGGCTGAAATCACCCAGCAGCACAAACAGATACAAGCAACGTTAAAGGTTAGAGGCAAACAACAGCATTTCCAAATGCACACACAAACCTGCTGCGTTCTTGTGCCTACAGTAAAGCTGAAAATGATGAAAAGCTGGAAGAAGGTGAGGTTACTCACTACTGAAAGACAGGATAAGGAATTCATTCCTTATCCAACACCCTCCATTCGCTGTGGTTTTAACACCAACCTCAGGGTAAATGATGCACCCCAAACAATGCCAGTGAGAGCACAGCACTGCCAGGCAGAGTGGCTGAGGGTTCCTGACAGCAGCTCCTGTAGCACCAATAATCAACCCTAACACTGCTGTGCTCTGTATGGAAAAACCTCTGCAGGCCTGAATCCTCGGAACTCTGCCCACTCCCACACGGGGTGTCTGTGCTCCTCTGGGGACTGGGGGGAAGAGCACACACAGTGCAGCCATTTCCTAAGTCAGGAAGGTTACTACAAGCTCCTCTGCAGGATGATCAGCAATCCACCAAAGCCAACAGGAGGGGTGGTGTATTTGGAGTGACTTCCCCACACCTGGCATTCAGGCACCATCCCCAAAACCCAGCCTGGAGAGCAGAAGCCCCCTGAGTCAGTTGGTGCAGAAGCCCAGTGCAGGAGGTCAGATACCCAGCCTGGCCCTGAGCTGTGCAGGGATGGATGGCAACCCAGGAGATCTACTGGCTTGCCTCCGCCACAGCCACTGTCACACCACCAGCTGTCTCACCTCTTTCAGGTTGTGTTCTTCTGGTCCCTTATAATGAGGACATCCCAAAGGCCTTTGCATGGGAGAAGGAAGAAGTGGCTGACTAGCAAATGCCTCTTGTGCCTAAAAAAAGGGACCTCTCCAAGCCATCAGTTGTCAACACTTCCACATTTGAATGCCCAGTCTGTGACTCTTCCAACAGCAGATGCTGTTTGGTAGCATCCCAGGTTGGGGATTCAAGCCCAGCAACAAGTTTGGGCTGATATCCTCAAGAAAGATGATTTCCTCCAACCTCACTGTATCCCAGCAGAAACAAACCCATGTTTTTTATGGCATAAAAACCCCAGTCTTATGCTGTGCAGCACTTTTAGAACCATTTGCAAGCATCACCAGGGTTAGAGCAGACAACATACAGTGCACGTGTTGCCTTTCAAAGATGACAGATGAAGACCAGCTGTGAAAGAATTATTATTAATCCAAATGAGGGTTGAAGAAAAAGCACTCAAGAAAGGATAAGCTACAGGAGAGTCCCCAGACACCATCTTCCACCATGACATTACTGACAGCTGGAAAATGCAAAGGTGATGCAGTACAAGGCTTACCTGCTGTGGGTTGGTGCCATTGGAAAGAATATCCAATAAATCTGCAGAAGAAATGAAGTAAAATCTGGGAAAGGCCAACCTCTTCTTGTCTAAATATTCAGCCAAAGCTTTCTCACACAGAGACAACCTGGGGAGACAAAGCAGATAAACAGAGCCCAGGACAGGTGGGCAAATATCCTTTCATGTTTCATTTGGGTTATCAAGCAGATTCTCACCTCCCACGGGAAAATGCCAGGCGTGAGCTAAGCCTGGAGGCTGGTCCTCTACAGCATTTTCCAAACAGATCAACAAAGCACAGACTCACAGATCCCTCTCTACTCCCAAGGGCCCAACAGCCCGAGACTCATAAAAAAGCAGAACCAGAGGTGGAAGAAGAGGACAGAAAGGGTTTGCAGTCTGACCTACTGGTTTAGACACACTCCTGACTGGCACAGGTGCCACACACTGGGATGAAGGTTTCCATAACTGCTTTCATTCTAATGAGCTGCATCTTAAAGTCTGATTCAAACCTACTCAGCTTTTTGTGCTTGTGAAGCCCGGAAGGAAACTTCCTTGCTCCAATGTAAGCTGAACCTTTCAGTGTTCACAAGGTGAACTGCTGCTGAGCTGATGAAGTTCATCAGTAACACTCAGCCCATCCTCTGTGAGGAGCACTGGCCCTACCTGATTCAAAAATAAAATCTTTATTTTAAATGGGTAGTTATTGCTGACACAACAGCTACTCTACTAACCTTAAGTGTGGTCCAGGTAGACAAGCTCACGTGTCATGTGAGCAGTGTATCCATCTCAGGACACTGAGGTCTTTCTCAGGTCTAGCTACACCACGTGTGAAGGGTACATGGGCTCAGCCCTGCTGCAGAGAGCCCTGCTTGGACTGCTAAGCAGATATTTAAGCCATTGTATGTGGGGTGGCAGTGAGGCCATGTGCTATTGAAACCAGCTGAAGGCCCAGCTTTGTACGTGTGCATATCAATACTCAGGATGGGAGTTTGCACATACACAAGGCCAGACTCCACCCTGGGGTTTCAGGGTGATGGCTCACAAGTAAAAAGACTCCAGAAAAATCAGAAATGCTGCAATTTGTGAATGCAAAGAATGCACAGCCTAGGAAGAAAGTGTTGGAGCACAGGTTAAACAAACCTGCTAGAGTTGATCCTAGCCTCTGATAAAATCCCAGGACTGAAGCTCTACTTACCTACTCTGGATGTCCTCCAGTTGTTGGGACAGACCTGGTCTATTGGTGGCCTCAACAACATTCGGGGTTTTCTGAGCTTCATAGGCCAGTTCTTTAAAATCCACATCAATCCCTTCAAAGCGTTTGGAGTCCTGAAATGTAACACAAGGAACACATTGACAGGAAAACACTAATTCCGTGCTAAAAGATCCCATCCTCCGGGTGCTCTCTTTGGGTTGAGCGGAAAGAAGACAATGCCTAGGACCAACCATTTTCATGGGATTGAATTCCCCTTTGAATACAGAATCCCAGACTGGTTTGGGTTGGAAGGGACTTTGAAGATCACCTAGTTCCAACCCCCCTGCAATAGGCAGGAACACCTCCCACTAGACCATATCTCCTCATAACTCTTCCTCTCCTGTGTCCAGGTGAAATACCAAGATTCCCTGGGCACAGCAGCAGGAGAGGCTCCCGTATGGGGAAAAGGCAATGGACTTCATATGAGTTCACTCTTCCCCTACTGCTACAGCGTGTGAGTCTCATCCCTGAAATGGGTGTGGCGACACGTGCAGCCCTTCCTTGCCTTGAGTGAAGTCATGGAAACTCCACATCAGCAGCAGAGGCACACACTGATGATTATGCTCTGCACACAGAAGGGAGCCTGAATTTCTGGAACTCAAAAGTGAAGAATAAATAAAGCTATGATCAAAATGTCCTCCTCGCTTCCCAAGTCAGGCCTCCTGAGGGAGCCAGGACACTGAACAGAAGTGCTCCAAGCTGTCCTGGGAACACTTCCCCATTAACCTGTGTTCAGCCCTGGCAGCAAGGCTCTGGCTGGAGGGTTGAGCAGTCCCTGCACACAGGCCAGGTAACCAGCTCCAGATGTGCACCCATGCCCTGCAGTGCACCCTTTCCCAGCCCTGGCCACATCCCGAGGAGGCTCAGCCTCCAGAGGCTTTGAGCCTCATCTTTTCTTCTAGGCACAGGAAGAGGCTGCTGCTCCGTGCCACCTGCCAGATGGGCATTGAGATGCAGCCAGCTGCCCAGCAGGATGCAGATCTAAATCAGGTGTGATTCCATACATGCCATTAGGTAGCTGCTGGATATTAACAGCTCACTGGCACGTGGCTCAGCCCCCGGGGCACTGGGGATTGGCACCTGCATGCATTGCCCAGGAACCAGGGTGTGCCCAGCGCCCTCCAGAGCAGAGGGAGGAACAGTCAAAGCAGAGCAGAGTGAAGGGACAGAGACAGGGTGGTGTATCCTCCAGGTGACACTGGGCTGTCACAGCTCCTCGTGGGTGTCAGTGCCCCGGTGCTGTCACTGCCAGCAGCCCCTGCTCTGCTCAGTGTTGATGCTGTGTGTGGGGGGGTGGTGACACAGCCAACTCACAGGTTCCTCAGCATGGCTGCAAGTGGGGCAGTGGGGCCAGAACCAGCTTGGAAGATTCTCTGATTAATCAAGGAAATGTGGAAGAAGGCTGGAAGCTGGACTTGAAGAGGTCACTAATGACAACCCTGTCCCATTTTCCGGAGCAGGAACAGCTGCTCTGCCCCTGCAGCAGTGCTGGAGGCAGGCAAGAGGATGCTGCCAGAGCTGCCTGGTCCAGCCCCAGTTGGACAATTTGCAGTGTCTGAGTAATTATCCTGGCCCTCTCCCTCCTCAGAAGGGAGAGAACATGCCTGTAGGATGGAGGAGGGAACATGCCTGTAGCACTGAAGGGAGCCAGCAGCCTCAGCTCAGTCTCCAGGATTTGCTATGCAAAAATCAGCTTCTCAGCATGGCTCAAACACAGCCTACAGCACAAAAACATCCTGGGGCAGCACAGGGAAACTGCTACAGCACCCAGGGAGCCTCCAAAAAAGCAAGGCAGCAGGAGAAAAGCCCTTCATGTAATGAGGCTCTCCTTCAACACCTCTCCCGAGACAGGAAAGAGAGGATCCGGGGTGTCATACCTCGGGAAGCTGTGTCCGTATGTCCTCTGAGCCTATGAATATGCTCTCCAAGTGAGACCATGTACACTGCACTTCAAACCAGAGGGAAATGACAGAGTCTGCAGTGGACAGCTTCCTCTGCCACGCAGAAACTTCCTCCAAGAAGAACGCAATGTATTTGGATGTCATTAAATTCTGCAGCTGCACCTGGTTGTCTTCTAAAGTTTCAATGAGTTCCTCATCTGACTTCAGCAATGGGATGTTCGTCCGGGGGTGAGGCTCATACTGAAACTCCATGGTGCTCCAAGTCATCTTTAGCTCCTTCAGGACCTTCTCCATACTCATTTCTCGCACTGCTTTGTCCACAATGCCACGAACCTCATCCTCAAAGTTATGCAGGTTGAGCTTCAGGAGGTCAGCCAACGTGGTGTCCGAGTCCATCACAAACTGCACACCTGTCATCTGCATCAGTTGGTTCCAGTGTCTTTCTCTAATGGCAGGATTTTGAAGTTCTGCCACAGCTTTCAGGGCTGTCAGCATGTTCTTCACCTTGCTGTCCAGCCCAGTGAAAGCGTCCCATGCCCTCATTTCCTTATCCAAATTCCGAATCTCTCTTGCAAACTTTTTACACTCCAGATCCATGTTTTCCACATTAATCTCCACCCATTTGGTGGTCTGCCAGTCATCAAGGCTAGTGTTCACGAGAGAGATCATATCCCAGAGCTCTTTGAGAAGACACAGCTCCTTTCTGCACTGCTTCAGTTGTTTATAATCTGGCACCATGACTTCAAACAGACCAGCTGATTCATAAATCGAGGTCATGGCTGACTCCATTTGTTTAATCTCCGTGTGCTTCACATCCAGCAGTTGATAAGGCTTTTCAGTGTCAAACCTGGAAAGAAATAATTATTCTTCATGAGTGATATTGTAACAACTTCTAAAGAATCACAGAATCACAGAATCCTAGGGGTTGGAAGGGACCTCAAAAGCTCATCCAGTCCAACCCCCCTGCCAGAGCAGGGTCACCTAGAGTCCATCACACAGGAACGCATCCAGGCGGGGTTTGAATGTCTCCAGCCAAGGAGACTCCACAGCCTCTCTGGGCAGCCTGGTCCAGTGCTCTGGCACTCTCACAGGAAAGAAGTTCTTCCTGAGATTCACATGGAACCTCCCGTGCTCGTTTGCATCCATTGCCCCTTGTCCTATCACTGGTCATTACTGAAAAAAGCTTGGCTCCATCGTCCTGCCCCTCACCCTTTACATATTTGTAACCATGGATGAGGTCACCCCTCAGTCTCCTTTTCTCCAAGAAAACATAAAATAAACAGTGCCTCTGAGAAACAAAGCAGAGATGAAACCTCCAGAGTACTCACTGATGGCACAGCCATGTGGCACTACCAACACCACCTCAAAGTGACGTTGTGCTCTCAACATCCACACTGAGCCTCTTGCTGACACTGGGCAGTGTTCCCAGGGACAGAACAGCCCAGATACAGCACCGGGGAAAGGTGGGAAATGCATGCAAGGGCTCAAGCACACATCCTCACAACCCTCGGAGATGGTCCCACAACATCTTTTTCCCCTCTGATGCTGTGATTTGCCTGTACCTGAAGGGTGCTTCTCTCCGAAAGCGCTCTCTGAAGCTGTGCTGCTCAGCATCGAACGCCGTGCAGCTCCTGCGCACCACGCTCATCTCGTTGGCCTGCAGAGGAGCCACGTGCTGCTTCACAGCCACTGCCAGCTTCTTCAGATTGGTCCATTTTTCTGGCAGCTCCTGCAAGCAAAATTTAAACGCTGGTAGGCAGCATTTGATACTCGACACAAGACACATCTGCTGTGTTCATGGATAACCACAGGCAGGAAAAGCACTGAGGCTGTGTGTACAAATACAAGGAATTCTTGTGGAGATGCAAAGGCCAAATACACAATTTGGGATAAAACTGACCTCTTACTCACAATTTTGAAACTAATGAAGACTGAGACCTTATAACTGACCTCTCTGATTTTCAAAATATGTTCAATAACTTCCAAAGAAGGGTCCCAGGCCAGATCCTGGATGGTTCAGTGGTAGAGAGGGAACAGCGATCCCAGCACCAGTCCCAGTGGGACATGGAGCCTGCTGGGCAGGAGGGTGGGCTGGGGATGACAGCTCATCAGATAATCCGCCTTCCCAGGGCTAATTAAGAAACAATTCCTGGGAAGTTTCCTGCCAGCTCTTAGAGCACAAGGAGATGTTATAGCAGAAGGACTTCTTGAGAGCTCTCTGGGGCAAATCCCTCCAGCTCATGCATACAGCACCAGTGCTAAATCAGCCTGGTTTCTTTCTCAGGTCTGCAGCCGAGCTGCAAATGTACAGCATTGCTGACAATCCACCTTCTGTTCCTGGGATTTTCTTCAGAAAGGGATTTGTCTCTTCTCACTAGGCTTCTCAGGCCATGTTCTCAGCCCAGACAGACACAGCCAAGGGCTCTGCTCTCTTCAAGCCCCAGTGCCTTGCTCTTGGAGACCCCATGTCCCCTGTAGTGTACAAGCCTACAGAAAAGACTTTGGGTTTCTTTTCATTCCAGATCACATAGTTCATGAGATTAATGAAGAACCATCAACACTATGGAAAGAAAGGAAATGACCTGCAGGCAGCTCTGAGACAGCAGAGAGAGCCAGAGCAGGGCCAGTCCCTCCTGAGGGGTCTCTTTCTCACCATTTATATTCCAGTCCCAACAGAAGTCACTATCCATGAGCTGCATGGCCACAACAGGGCACACATGGCCCTGCTGCCTTGTCTTTCTCACCCAGACTCCCCAGCCCATCCATCTCCACAGTCACTGAGGCAGCAGTACCTAACAGAATTTATTTCTGGTTTCCCCCCCATGACCAGGAGTGAATGAATCACTCAGCTGTGTGCTGCTGTCACTTGCCAGGAAGAACAAAAGTGTTTTGTTATCTCCTGCATCTGAATGGCTGCCCTGCATCCCTCATTTCTTCTATCAGAAAAATAAATCAGTTTTTTTGAATGTACTTTCACAAACAGGCACCAAACAAGCAGCTCTCGTGCAGAGGATTGAGCAGCACTGGGTTCCCCACAGCACTGGGGTTTTTGCTGGACTGAAGCTGTTGCAGCAGCCAGAGCATCCATGTAAATGCAGCTCTCCTGGTTTTCAGGGAGTCTGTAGGAACTCGGGTATCTTTAGGACCTTTAACTATTCCAGCTTTGGTGACCCCACCACTCACAGATCACGGCTGCACAAGCAGAAAACCAGGGGATTGCTAAACCCCACTCAGCTCCCATCCAAGCCTGCAGCAGAGAACTGCAGCCTTTGCTGCACAGGTGCCTGAGGCAGGAACATCTCCCCAGAAGGTCCTGCTTTAAACCTTGGTCCTGCACAGACCCCTCTGCCCACAGCACCCCATGACTATAAGGTAACCATCAGCATGTAGCCACACATTTCTCCATTGCAACATCTGGGCTGTTGCCAGTGCTTGTCTCCTGTTCCTCAAGCCTGGCTGGGCACCTCACAGTCTTTCTAACCTCCACCTCATGGTCCCCTTTCCAGAAAAGAAAGGAATTTATAGAACCATAGAATGGTTTGGGGTGGAAGGGACCTTAAAGATCATCTAGTTTCAACATACTTGTCAACACACCTCCCACCAGACCAGGTTGCTCCAAGCCCCATCCAACCTGGCCTTCAACACTGCCAAGGAGGGGCAGCCACAGCTTCTCTGGGCACCCTGGGCCAGGGTCTCACCACCCCACACCAAAGAATCTCTTCCTCACATCCAATCTCAATCTCCTTCAAGTTTGAACCCATTCCCCCTCATCCCATCACTCCCTGCCCTTGTCACCAGTCCCTCTCCAGCTTTCCTGGAGCCCCTTCAGGCACTGGAAGGTGCTCCAAGGTCTCCCTGCAGCCTTCTCTTCTCCAGGTTGAACACCTCCAACTCTCTCAACCTGTCTTCAGAGCAGAGCTGCTCCAGGCCTCTGATAATCTTCATGGCCTTCAAGAGCTCCAAGAGAATTCCCAAAAGATAAATGATTCATCAGAGCCAGCTGTGGAAAGGTGCCAAAATACTTTCATAACCTGCTCCCAGTGATGTCCTCTGGGTGAAGCAGATCTGGTGTTACAGACCCAGTGGAGGACTCAAGTCCTGTGAGAAGGCAACTCCTCTGCCAACACTATCCTTCCCATCTCCACAGTTGCCAAGAACTGGCTTATTTAAAAATAATTACAATTCAACCTAATTAACAGATGTATTTGAAAATGCATTAATTTTTTTCAAGAGTAATCGCTGGGAGTTGGAGCAGGCAATTCTATGTTTTTCATACATAACAAAAGGCTTAATCTCTGCTTTAAAAGAAAAATCTCAAGACAACTCCAAAATTCAGAGCTATTAAGGCACATCCCACAACAGCAATGCACTATCCACTGAGGCCCTCTAATGACAGGGAGTGGGCTCTTGGATATTCCTGCAATGCTCTTCAGCTCGCCCTCCCTGTGACATCTGCTGCTCCACAAACTGGTGTGACCACCACAAGTCTGCACCCACCTCCAGTTGCTCGTAGACCTCCTCGGGCAGCTGCTGCTCATACGTCTTCAGCAGCTCGATGGTTTGCTTCAGGGGCTCAAACATGGCATCGGTCACACTCTGCCTTTCTTTAACAGCCAGGAGGTGACCCATGATCTCCACCAAGCCATCATAATCACCTTTTTCAACTTTTTTGCTCAAACTTTTGTCAGCAGTTTTTATGAACTCGTTGAGGTCAGCCAGGCTGTATAACACAAAGCAGGAAAGCACAGAATGAGAGCAGCTCCTGCAGAAATAATCACCAGGTGCCTTGGGCCAGGCAGTGGGACTGGCATGGACAGGGGACAGGCCTGGATAACCCTCTCCAGACAGTGGGACTGGCATGGACAGGGGACAGGCCTGGCCAACCCTGTCCACTGCACAGCAACATGCTGAGGGCATCAGAACCACAACCCATGCTCAAAGGGATCCATAGGTGTGCTACAGCTTCCTGCCACGAACAGATGAACAGGTCCTCCAACCCAGTCTCAGGCTGGAGAACAGGTATCTGAGAAGGAGTGTAACAGAGACCTGTGAGCTCAGGAGTGGGCTGGAGAGAGCCATTTTGATGGTTTTCATCTCATCTCATCCAATACAAGAAATCCAAGATGCCCAAATGGACCTGGCAGGTTGCAAAGCTGCAACAACAACCAGGGATTGTTCTCCACACACTGCCTCATTCCACAGGGCATCTCCCTGCAGCAGGAGGTCACAGGTGACAAAAATTCACAGCAGTTCAGAAAGCAGCTGAACATTCGTGAGAAGAAAAAATCCAACCAGGTCTTTAAATACCAAGGCCTGACCCTCATCTCTCAAAGTTACTGAGCTATAAATTGTTAGAGACACAGAGAGGATTTGGGGGAAGTTCCCCTGCTTACCCCATCCTAATGTCACCTGCTCCTGGGCACTGTCAGCAAAGGCATGGTGGGCCCCTGGATCTCCAGTCCTTTCCAGCACAGCCATTCTCCTCTCCCCAAAACACTGACTTTTTAAGTGCCCACTTAAATTCTGTGGAAACTGCTGGGCCAAAATGTATCCTTGAATACTTCACCTAATAAAGACTAAACTGCTGAGTCAGGGACTCTTAACCCCAATTCATAAATGTCCATTCTGAGCTACACAAAAACCTTTTTGCACAGAAGTTATCTAAGAGAATTGTGCTGAAAAGAACACAAGAGATCACATCTGGAGCGAGTCCAGAGAAGGGCAATGTGGCTGACACACCAGAAGGTTGTGCTGCCATTCAAAGAAACCTTGATAGGCTGGAGAGTTGGGCAGGGAGAAACTTAATGAAATTCAACAAGGGCAAGTGCAGAGTTTTGCATCTGGGGAAGAACAACCCCATGCACCAGTACAGGCTGGGGGCTGACCTGCTGGAGAGCAGTGTAGGAGAAAGGGACCTGGGGGTCCTGGTGGACAGGAGGATGACCATGAGCCAGCAATGTGCCCTTGTGGCCAAGAAGGCAAATGGCATCCTGGGGTGCATTAGAAAGGGGGTGGTCAGTAGGTCAAGAGAGGTTCTCCTCCCCCTCTATTCTGCCCTAGTGAGGCCACACCTGGAGTATTGTGTCCAGTTCTGGGCCCCACAGCTCAAGAAGGACAGGGAACTGCTTGAGAGAGTCCAGCGCAGAGCCACAAAGATGAT
>VZRW01010733.1:102571-122505 GCA_013398125.1 Aegotheles bennettii
GGTGGAGTCCCCGTCCCTGGGGGTGTTCAAAAAACGGGTTGATGAGGCACTTGAGGCCATGGTCTGATGGTTAGGAATATGATGGGATAAAGGTTGTACTTGATGACCCTGGAGGTCCCTTCCAACCATAATGATTCTATGATTCTATGATCACCCACCACGGGCAGCAGCCTTCATTACTATGTATGTCTGTAAGTACTTCCCCGTAAGCATCCCAGACCTCTGACATCCTCCAGTTGCGAGGACCCAAATAAATCACCCGACCCACCATCCTGCACAGACCTGGTGACTGAGCAGCTCTTCAGAGCAGGGAACACATTAACTCAAAACTTACACTCAAAACTCCTCCTTCTTGTAACCTTCAAACCACCTCCCCGTGACTGCTCATGCCAGGCAACCCGAATTTTGGGGGGGGTTGGAAATACAGCAAGTATCTCACAGCATTAATGCAGCTTTACTGATGGCTAATATCAAATTCACCAAAGTAAGTTCTGAGCCCTAGCAGAGATTAGATTAGCTGGATCAGGCTGAATGGACAAACAGATGTCCTATCTAACACCACACAGCAGGTCCCAGGAGCATCGTCAATGGCACCAAGTCCATATAAATGTCTGCACTTCACACACTCAGCTGTAGCAGGGGACGGAAGATGCAGGGGATGTGATGGAGGTGGCCTGCAGGATGGGCCCCCTTCTCTTGTGTCCTTTTTTGTTATCAGGATGAAATGATAAAGTACAGCCCAGACAAGAAAAACCCCCTTTGGTCAGCACAGGTCCCATGGAGAGCAGGCAGGAAAAGCTCTTACCTGTGCGTGACGTGGTCCACGAGATGCTGCTTGAACACCAAGCTCCATCTTTTAATCACGTTCAGCAAGGACACCTTGAAAGGCCGAGCGTCAACTTTCATCCAGCCCTGGAAGATGCTGATGGGCTCGATGTGCTTCACCTCCTCATAGATCTTCTCGTAGGAGTCGATCTGCTCTCTGAACTGCTGCAAGGTGGGAGGTGTCTCAGGGACCCCATCCTCTGCATGGGCCTCGATTTCTGCAGCGGTGAGGATGTGCCCGTAGAGGAGGAACTGGCGGCAGAACTCCTTCCTGTCCTCCCCATAGAGGTAGGAGTAGTGGTCAAAGGCACTGCGGTAATTGCAGCAGGTCACCATCACAGCCTGCACACGTCCCATCAGGTCATGGCGCATGTCGGCCAGATCAGCCATGTCCTCCATGTCAGCCTAGGGTAGGAGAGGAGAGCACAGTGATGCAGGAGCAGTGTGGTACCTCCTCACTGCCACACAGCACGAGGGATCTCCACAGCCACGGACCTGGTAGTGGGGGAAGCCACTGTGCTCAGCCAGCCTGGGCACCAACGATGAGATCCGGTAGATGTCATTGAGAAGACTTTCCACCATGTCATAGAAGCCATCATTTGTGCCAGGGTCCAAGGAGGGATGAAATATCAAATCTGGGATCACCAAATCCAGTTTCACCTCAAACAGAGGGGCGAGCCCTGCCTTGGGATCTGGTAGAGAAGAACAGAGATGGCAGGATATTTTTCAAGGAGAGAGAAGTGATCTTGAGCCACCCCTAACATCCCACCACAAGATGTACACGTGCCCCACAGAGACATCAGGCAGGTGTGATTGCAGACACCCACTCATGGGTCCAGTGACGTTATGTCTGCACACAACACAGAGGAGATGCTGGCAAGCTAGCTGATGTTCTGCTAGCCACAGGAGATACTGGAGAACAGATGAGACACAAGTGATCTAAGGACCAGAAAAAACACTGCAGAGCGAAGCCTTAAAGAGACCAAGCTCTTTAGCTAATCAAAAGGGAGTCTGAGAGCTGAACAATTACAGCGTGCAAGTACTTACAGAGGAGAAAAACAACAGGAACCAAGAGGCTCTTTAATTTAGTGGAGAAAGGCATGAAAAAAACCCAGCAACTGGAAACTGAAGCCAAATGCAAATTTGAAAACGTGTGCGTGCTTATAACAACACGGTGAAGAACTGGAGTCAATTCTCCAGCACAGTGTGCCCTCACATCCAGCCGGGAAGCATGGGGAAGAGGTGCTTCAGCTGGACACAGGCTGCTCTCAGCAGAGCCAGTGAACCTCCAGGGGGTCTGACCTAGTGACTCCTGAATCCACCTCGGCTCATCACTGGACTAATGTTGAGACTGAGGTTTTTCCTTCATGCCTTTCATTGGCAGAACTGGCTCTTAGGACCCTCCGCAAACGAAAGACGGTGTCACCCTGATGTTTTGTGCATGCAAGGGTAGGAGATGGCAGATGCCCAAGCAGAGACTCGGGATGACACCTCAATTTAGTCTGTCCATTAATCCCTGCAAATGCTGCGCAGTCCTCTCCAACCCTTCGCCACGAGCAATGCCATGCTCCAGTGACCAGGGGATGGAGACACCCACCCTGTCTGGGGGCTCCCCCCAGAGGATTGCTGAGACAGTGCAAGAGGCACAGCAGAAAGCCAAGAAGAGGAGAGAACTCTTAGGCATGAGGGAGAGCACAAAACAGGAATCTCCCTTTGGTGAGACTGAAGCAGTCATCGCAGCCAGGGCAGAGGAGACAGCAGTCACCTGTGTTTTCCAGGAGGTATCTGAGCGAGCACTCTATGGCAGTGAAGAATCCATCCAGGACTATCTCATCCAAGTAATCCACATAGGCCTTCCAGATGTCAGATGATGGCTCTGCAAGTAAGAGGCTCTGGTTTTCCTGGGGGAAAAAGAAGATGCCTTCAAACAGAGTGCAGCTGAGTCTGTCCTACAAGAGAGCTGCCCACAGCTAAGGAGGGATATCAGCAAGCACACAGTACCAGCCTCATGGAGCCATGGGCACTCAGACAGACAGATGTTGCTGCTGGTGGCACAGCCACTATTTGCTCCTTCTGTCAAGGGCTGTTTTGTCATCTGAAACAACTCAAAATAATTGCAAGGTAAAAATGGAGTGCAGAAGAGGCTTAGCAGCTCTGCGACGTTCTCCCTCCCTCTTCTCTAAGGACACAGGGCTCAAGGCTGCTTTCACGTACCTAGGGCTGGGGGCACCCAGGGGTCTCAAAGGCTCATCCCAGTGCAGGAAGATCCAGCCCTGGTGGCCTGTATAATGCTACCTTGAGTGGATGAGGCCTTCAAGGTGGACTGCTTACACCTCTGCCCTACAAATGTTCATCTCAAGACCAGAACTCTCAAATTCAAGTGTTTTTAAATGTAAGAACAGATAAAGATTGGGATCAGAAGACAAAGGGTTGGCTAACACCGTCCCTCCTCAGCTTATTGTGCTCCCTTCCTTCAGGCAAGCCCCCAGTCAGGGAATTCAGGGTCATAGCAGGGACTCATCCTTCCTGGGTTTCTTCTTTCCACCCCTCCAAGGCCAGGCTGTGGCCAGCTGTACCTGCTCCCTGCACCTCTCAGCAGCCCCCCAGGCTGTGACCCTGTCCCCTGCCTCGCTATACCCTCCGAGTGCTCCTGAGCCTGAGCCTGCCAGGGGCTCTCAGCACAGGCACAGGAACCAGCACACACTGGCAGCATGTCATGGGTGAGGGCACAGGACAGGGCCTGGCACACAGGAGACAGAGCAGTGTTGCCATTTGGGCTTGAGCCAGCCCAAAGTTGCTGCTGCCCAACCCAACACGTCGTAGCTGGGTGCTTAAAGTCCCAACAGAGCAAGCCAGGGCTCTGCCCCCTCCTGACCCACCCTGGCCATGTTTTGCTGACACCAGAGAGAGAGGAACTCCATAGGACTGAACTCCTGTCTGAAAGCACCACCTCCTCTTCACCATTCCCTGTTCTTGTATTTGATAAACTCCCCTTGTCACTAGTGCTTTACTGAGCCTTTACTCCAGAGGCTCATCCTGTGAAAGAAGGGAGATGAAAGCCAGCATGGAGCTGTCCTGCCCTTGCCTGTTGGTGCATGCACCCAAGCCCTCACTGTGCTCCTCTCAGCACCCTCCAGACTCACCTACCCCCAGGAAGCCTTGAACCACCAGGGAAGCCCAGCAGATCAGCTCTTGACCCTCCCTCTCCTGCTGCTCCTCCAGGCTTGGCCAGCACAGCAGGACAGAAGCATGGGGACACCCCGTTCTGGGCCATGGTGCCTTTCCCTCCCCAGGACCTTCATGCTGCTTTGCAGCTGGTCCTGCCCCTGTAAGGAGCATTGGGTTCAGTGTGCAGAGAAGGGGGCCTGAGGTCCAGGGCTGGCTGCAGAGAGCAAGGCAAGGTGAGCAACAAGAGCTCAGTGTCCCAGAGTGGGTCAGCTGGTTCTTTGCAGAGCTCAGGGCCAGAGGTGACCCTCAGGAGAGGGCTGGATCTAAAACCCATCTCCCTTTAGGACAAGGTGCCATTCCTGATGTGCATAGCACCTTGCTCCGGGCAGGTGAGGAGCAGAGCTTGCTTTCTCCTGACCTGCAAAGAGGACTCAGCTCTGGCACAGTCGCTGGAACCCCGAGGTTTCAAACAGCAGTGTCACTCAGTGTCCCCCCAGACTGCCAGCAGCACCTCCTGCTCCCACAGGGGGACAACAAGGCTGAAACAGAACGGTCACCCACTGCCAGCTGCCTCTCTGTTTTCAGGTAAATATTCCAGAGGAGGATTTTGCCTCTGACCAGGACCCGGAGCCTGATGCACCACTCCCCTCTAGTGGCTCCGCAACCGCCAGGACTGCCGGAGCCAGACTCCTCTGCTCAGCTGGGGCTGCTCTGGTTCCTGCCCCAAACTGGGTCCCCAGTGGTGCCCAGCCAGCAGCCCCACACCACACAGCCATACCAGCTCTCTCATCAGAGCTATCGTTAATTAACACTAGGTTAGATTTTTAGATTAGTTAAGGAAGTTAATTTTAAGGTGAAACATCTCTGGATGTTTTCACCAGAGTGCAGAGACACAGAGAGCCTATGAAGGGCCACAGACCCCCGAGGAAGGTCCCCCCTCACCTTCACCAGTGAGTGAATCCTCAGCCCTGACTCTCTGATGAGGTTGTAGCGCCTTTCCAGGCGGTCCTGACAGTCCTCCAGGCTTAGCAGTGATTCCCTTTTGCCATCTTTCCTCTCGAATATGGGCAACACCCATGATTGCACGATGGTCTGGATCTCCTCAACATTGTTTTTGGCTTTCTGTATCCTCTGCTGGAGGTCATGGACACCATTCATCATCATGGAGATCCGGTCCCAGACACCTGGTAAAAAATCAGATGCTTGACTACATATTTTCAGAGCTGTTGGGCCAAGGTCTCATGCATCCTTAAGAGTGGTCTCACGTATTTCTCACGAATCACAAACACAAGAAACCTAGCACCTCGACCAACAGAGCACTTCTAGCTCCCTCCCACCCCAAGGAGACACAGCACAGACAGCTCCAGCCTCTGCTGTCTCCAGGAGTACCAGCACCGTGGGGACATCTGACGGTTCCCACTGTCCTCTACCCATGCTTGATCTCCCACTTTCTGCTGCTGGAGGGAGCAGCACAGGGAGGATGTGTACCACAGGCTGAGTGGCCCTGCGCCTCCTGAGCAGGAACCTCACACCCACAGTCCAACTCCTGGGCTGTGCCAGCCCCAGGCACCAGTGAGGGCTGCATTCAGATGCAGAGAACTTAGGGTTCACCTGCAGGAAAATCCCTTCATCGTTACTGTGCAATGGGGAAAGAGGTTTTCAGCATGAGGACTTCTGCTCTGCATGTTCCCAAGGAAGGACACTCGTTCCTGTTCATACCACGAGCCTGATGACAGAAATACATATTCCTTTTGTGAGCAGTTTGTTTTCACCAAGAGAAAACAAATTGTGTTTCTCTGCTTTGCTTTGCAGTTAAAACTGATCAAGCAAGAACACTGATTAAATCATCCCACAGCCACGGTACACACAAAATCCATCTTCAGCTGTATTTCATCTTTCTGGAAAAGATATTGAGGTGGCTCTGTCTGGGACAAGTCTATCCCAGTGTCAGGTGCCTGAGCCACGGGTTCCCACTCCCTGCACAAGTGGGTGAGAAAGCAGTGCCTCGGGGACACCAAGGCAGCCACACAAGGGGCCATGAGCTGGCACAGGGGGGCAGCACAGGCAGGGAGCAGATGCTTCAAGCCCAGCCTTGTCAGATCTTGCAAACCCAGATCTTGTCATCTCCTTGGCAGCAGTGCCTACAGGGCAGCCTCTCCTCCCCAAAGGTCCAGGCTGAACCTGAAGGGAGCAGGATCCTGTCCATAACCCCAGCAGACCAAGGGAACATGGAAACGAGCAGGCAAGCTGGGGGCTGCCTTCTTCTCAGGGGTCACCTGCCCTGCTGGGAACTCCAGGGGACAGAGATTGGGCAACTGGGGGAACCTGATGACATCCAAGTGTGTGTGCTCTTGCCCCCTAACACAGAGCTAGCTCACCCTCTGTCTTCCAGGTCAGTGTTTCCTCTGCCTCTTTCAGCTTCAAGTCAATGTCCCGCAGCTGCCCCTGTATCAGAGGGTATTCGACCTCCAGGACTGTCCTCAGGATCTTGTTGTATCTGTTCACCATCAGCTCCAAGCTGGCCACCATCTGCCGATACGATTCCTTGGAGGAATAGATCTCTGCTGCCATGGGTGGGATGGTTCCCATCTGGCTGCCAGACAGGTAGCTCACTTCCCTCAGCACTGAAACCAGCTGGAGAGAAAAGGCAGAGAGCTGAACACGGGACAATCCTCCCCATTCACCTGGCAGACACTCTCCAATCAATCCAGAGCATCTTAGGGGTTTCCTGCTGTTTTATTCACAAAGCAGCATGCTCTGAAAAGGGCCTGGACACCTCCTGGTCCATACCATCTGTCTCCCATTGATCTTTGCCTCTGGTTTTCTTCCCAGCCAAGGAAAAACACTCTGTTAAAAGTACCCAGCCAGCAAACTCTACGCAGGCTCTGAAAGCCACGATGATCCTCTCAGCTATCCTCATCAATAGAGCCTTTCAGCAACACCGTGCCTGCAAGTGGAGCTTAGCAGTTATCTAAGGGAAAGAGAAGATGGTTCCACTTCTGTTGGTTTGCTGGGCTGACTGGCATTAAAAAAAAAACAACTTAAAAAAATAAAAAATACCATGGCCCAAACCCAGTGATTCAAATCCTCCGATGACCACTTTCCATCAAAGACTTCTGCTGGAGGCTTCTGCCAGCCCAGCTCAGTGCCAGCATGTGTCTGAGTTGCAATGGGACCTGACTGAGGGGGGTGTTAAATTATAAATCCAAGTGTAAATGAGTCCCCCCAACAAAGGGAGCAGCGAGGTCTTCCAGTGTGATATGTCACTTCTGAGACCAAACACCTTTGCTCAGTTTAGTAGCTGGTGAGATGCAAAGTGCTCCTGGAACTGCCCATGTTGGCAGGGTGAGACATGCAGTACAGACATGGGCACTGGCAGGGGTGAGGACCACTCCTGGCAGCAGCTGAGCTTGGGGTGCAGCTCCCTAAAAATCACCTTTCCCTTAGGTTGGCAGATTGTATCATCTCTTCCTGTGAAAATCTGGGGAAGAAATCCCTCTCTGATCCTCTCCCGTTCATGCCCTCTGGTCCCAGTTCCTTGCCCTTATTTTGGATAGGAAAACTGGGAAGCTGCAGGTATGATCAGAAGCAGGTGAAGCCACAAGCGCAGGGACTGCACAGCCAGGAGCCTTTGTCACTGCCCTGGGTGACAGGCAGGGGTTATGGAAACCTCTCCATCACTCTCTGACCTTAGCCAAATCCCAACATCCCGCAGAACTGGTCCAGGCACCTGGGAAGCACATTCCCTTGGAAGGGGTGGCAAAGGGGAGGAACATGCCATGCAAGCCAGGAAGATAAGTAGTATCTACAATGCTGAAGTCAAATGAACACAGTGACAAGGAAAGAAGGGCACAGGGGGCACTCTGGGAAGGTGCATGAAAGAGGATGGGGTGGGAGGAAAGGGAAAACCAGGGGACTGAGGGAGCAAGAGGACAAGCGAGATAGAGCCAAGCTCCCCTCCCTTCTTTGCTGTAGAACATATGGGACATCCTCACCACAGGTTTAAAGGTGTCTTCCCCTCTTTCCCTCTCCTCCATGGAAGGTGAGCTCTGGAAGACTCTTCTATGCTGAAGGGTTGCAGATACATCCTCCCTCTAGATAAAATGAGGTGTTCCTATCTGCTCTGGAGGACATGAAGCTAAGCAGGCACTTGAGGACATCAGGCAGTCCTCAGCATGGAAAGCTGAGAAGAGCAGCACAGAAGCACTCACAGATGGGTAAAGAGCTGAGAACAGGGATGGTCAGAACATCAGAGGCTCCAAATCCTGCACCAGGGTGAAGGGTGGTAAACATCCCCCGGGGCCCTTTGGCTCCTGCCTTAGCAAGGAGCTTCCAAGGAGATGGACAAATCCTTTGACTGAGGGCCAAGCCTGACTGAGCTCTAAACCCTAAACACTTTAAGAGCAGCATGCCCCAGAGAACAGGGGAAGTGTTTTATGTCAGCATTTCTCAGGCCCCTGGGATTCAGCACCTCCTCAGCAAATGGCATTTTTACAGCTGACAGACCCTGGCTCCCACCAGCTCTCAATCCACCCAGGCACACTGCTGGCTTGGACCCCTGCTTCTGCTTCAGGCGAGGTGGATGGTCAATCCTCCCTGTGCTGGACACAGGCTCTAGGGGAGCTCCAAGGGAGAGAGAAGAGATCTTAAATCTATCACAAGTCTCTGCACCACAATAAAGGAAATCCAACAGCCACAACACTGGGGTAACAAAACAAACTTTTCCTGGGGTTTTTACACCTTTTCAGATTTCAGGTACACGTAACATGAACCCACCTCTGTAGATGATGCCCCAACCCTCCACAGACCAGTATCAAATCTGGTCTGGAGATGCTGACACCAGTTAAACATCTGGCTACTCAAGGACTTCCTGTCATTGGCTTTAACTAGAATTTGCTCTGCTTAAACTGTAATCCTGGTATTTTACCAGGAGACAGAGCCCACAAAGAGGATGCTAAATTCATGTTGCCCATCATGGAAGGGGTTCCATGGAGCTCAGTAGAACAGATCTAGTATGAATCCTATCAGCCCTCCCACACACAGTGAGTGGGGCACAGCTTGGAGATGTGTCCACAGGCAGGACAGCTAACTGGCAGCAGCTTTTACCTGGGGATCAAAATTGACTGTGATCAGTTTGGTCTCTGGATCTCGTCGGATGAGTGGCTGAGTAAGGTTGTACTGGGATTTTTCAGAGACTGTCTGGGACCAGGCTACATAGAGCTTTTCCTGATACCTGCCAGAAAAACAAACAAAAAACATCCACCATGTAGCTACCAAGCCAGCAGACCCAGACACAGAACCACATGGAAGCTAAGTCCACTTCTGAGGACTGAAGAACATGAAGGAATATTGAAAACCCATCTGTGTCATCTCCATAAACATGGTTCAAAGTCAAACACCGGAAAACCAGTGATGGCACCAAGTCAGGAAGGCAAAGATCTCTTAGGTACCATTTTTAGCAGAGGATTCAGATTTGGAGACAGAATTTCAAAAGCATTTAACCTAAAGTAATAGACAATCATAGAATCATAGAATCATTATGGTTGGAAGGGACCTCCAGGGTCATCAAGTCCAACCTTTATCCCATCATATTCCTAACCATTAGACCATTAACAAGCAGCTATTGGGCATCTCCAAAGTGTCTAAGCAGGATGGGTGCCTGGACCCATACAAATGCCAGGGATGGATGCAGTTGTCCTCAGTTCTCTCAGAGTCGCAGCAGAGGGATCATGAGTCTGAGGGAACTGCAGCTCTTCAAGAGCTCAGTGACACCACTGGGGATGGAAACACAGAGGGCTGGAGAGGGCTCCTGGCATCTCACGTGCCATGGACAGTCCCAACCACCCAAGGAACAAAGTCTCTTCTGAATCATGTTGTCAGCTGAGCACTTTGGGAAGCATCACCCAGAAAACACCATCTCTGTTGAAGTCACCTGGGAAGCTCTGTTGGTCTGTTCCCTGCTGAAAGGCTGAACCATGATCATTCAGCCTTTGTTTTGGTAATCGTGAACCAGGCAGTACCCAGCAGCCAGGTATCTCAGCTCCCCTCACTGCTGATGGAAAGCAGGCCCTGCTGTGACATCTCCTCCTGGGAAGGTGGCTCTTCCCAAGGGAAAGCCCAGAACGAGCAGTTCAGATTTAACTTCCAGTGTTAAGGGATTAAGTCAAGGGCAGTGAATCCCATTTTGACTTGTGGAATATACACATTACAGCCCCTGTAAATGCACTCTGTGAATGGGCACGAGTGGATTGAGACTTCTAGCCAGCCCAGGTTTCCCACCACAACAGCTTCTACATCCAGCAGAACCTGGATTTCCACCAGACTGCACAGTTCCCATTCCTCCCATGCAAACTTCCCATTTCAAGACAATACAGAGAGCCTGTGGCACACAGCAACAGGATTCCTCCTCCTCTCTCCTATGAAAACTCCCTCTGACTTAGAAAGGGACATGCCCAGGCCCTGGGCTGGCAAACACACTGGAAGGTGGCTTAGAAGAGGAGAATATTTTTTCCTAGTCACAGCCTTGCCCGAGTCACCACTTACCTGTCGAGCAGCTGGATCATTTCTTCATACTTCTTTATCACCCTTCTTCCTTCAGCAGAGTCCAGGCAGCTGGTGGCACAACAGACAAGCTCAGCATTACCCTCAGCTCTGTGAGGCTGTAGTCTGCATTTACCCCTTTCCAAGATCTCCCACCACTTTGCAGGCAGCCTCTGACTGACTGAGGACCTTGGATTTCACCCCCAACACATCACTGAAAACCATTCTGCTGCACGAAGGCTCTCCAAGCCCCAGTGCACCTTCCCTTGGGTGTTTGCACAGCAACCTGCAAGAACGGGAACCCCACACTGGGAGGAGAGGGGCTCGGTGCTGCTGGAAGGAAGTTTCACACTCCTGCACAGAGCGTGGCAACCTCCACTTACCAGCCAGCACTTCCTAAGATCAAAGAGGCTCAGAAGGAAGCAGCATGTGGCTCCTGCTTGATGCAGCTCTTTGTGGTGCCAAATTTGTGGCCCTCAAGCCATAGGGGTAGGGCAGAGCAGGAGGCAGAGCCCTGGCTATGCTGCCCAGGCTGCAAACCCAGGGGGCAGCCAGTCACAGCATTAAGGTCATCTGCTCCCCACTGCTTCATCTACAATAGCCCAGTTTCCCTGAAAATGGTTGTTATTTTAGAGGATGATTTCACAAAACCTGAATTAACGCCAACAAAACCTAGCAAAGGTTTGATCAGTGCTTGTCCCATGGGGACTGCTCAGTCCTGAGCAGTCCCCATGGGACAAGCACTGATCAAACCTTCTGGAAGTAAACAAGTCCCCTAAGCAAACCCCAGCAAAAACATCTTTGTTTTCCCTTTTTAATCCTTCTTCCCTTTCAAGCTGCACGTAGGAAACAGCATCACGCCACCCCTGCTGCAGGGCGTGTTATTAAGAGAGGAAAGAAAATCAATGCAAAATGCAGATCAGGGGCCTTCTTCTGAGTTTACAAAATTTGCCATTCAGATTCAAACCAGACATGATAGCTTGGGAACAGTCCAAGAGCCTGTGTCACTGCACTGATGTCTTTACTGCTGCAGAGTAACCGTGCACTTAAAGACACTTAGCTAATGGCAGTACACAGTGAGAGAAGGCTACAAATCCTGCACAGAGATGGAGATGGCTTATTTAGGTCAAGCACATAAAAAACGTGGATCCATTTACTCAGAATGCCATCCAGCACAAGTAAAGCTATTCCTGTAAAATTGTCCTAAGTCCAACACTGCTTTGCTTACAGGGCTTTTCAATGCCATCTCATGGCAGCTGCAACCATGGGGCCACACTTCTTCATGACTAACAAGCACTCAGGTAATAGGTATTCCAGCACTAGCTCCTTCCCTTAATCTTGGGAGATTGCTCCTTTGCTTAATGCTGGGAAAGCCATCTCCTGCCAGTGCCCAGCCAAGTCTTCATCTCTTCAACAACCTGGAAACAGCTCCATCAGTCCATGGTGATATGGGTTAGTGTGATGTAGGTAGGCGGTTGGACTGGATGATCTTGAAGGTCTCTTCCAACCCTGATGATTCTATGATTCCATTCTATGATCTTAGATGAGTCCAGTCCAGCGCTTCTCTGCCCCTCACAGCTGGGATGATGCCAGAACCAGGGCTTGCAGCTGAGGCCTGGGCTGCTCCCAGGGAGGTCCTGGAGAACATGCAGAGCAGGATCGCAGTGGGAAAGGTTCCGATACCTCTTTCAGTTGCAACCTAGGACTCTGCCTGAAAGCTTAACAGCCAACATACTACCCCACTGTGCCTCTTAACCACCTCAAAACAAATCCAATTAACGAGTTTCTTAAAAAGATGATCACAGGGAAGCTGAAAAGCACCAGTGCAATCACTTCACACATCTTTGACTCAATTATTTCAGCTATAACCATTGAATAATGTTCAACATGGAAAGAAAATCAGATTGATTGGAGAAAAGATTTCAAGGTGGTCATAAAGCAACTTAGCTGGAACAGACACGCACAGATGTGTGATGTGCCTCAAGTGACCAAATGGCACCTGGATTCGTGTTCGCAGCTCCCGAGCCCAGCCCAGCGCTCCAGCCACCGGTGGCATGTTCTTGTGCACAGGGGGGGATCCTGAGGAGGGCACATTGAAACAGCACCTGAGTGAACACTGCATTTGTAACCCCAAAGACACAGCAAAAGCAACAAAACTGCTCTGATTTCCCAGCTTCCTTCCTTAAATCCAAGTATCTGATACACTGATACGGGGCTGTGACCAGGGCAGGTCTCCCAGTGCCTCTGGACCTTGAATAAGGACCTGGGATCAAAGGAGAAGCCCAGTTAGAAACAGAGTGGATACAGAGGCATCTTTTGCCTGGGATGAATTCCATGCTCCCCACAAACACTCATGCAGGGATTTCTGACCAGGACCTAGTTCTGACCATCTGATCTAACACTTGCAGAAACCAACCCCCAAATTCACAGCGAACAATGGACTCATCCTCCATTAACCTCTCCATTCCCTTTTTCACCTGCACTGGCTCCAGCATGGCTGCCTCTTCTGGATTTGTCTGGTTCCAGTACAGTCTTTCTGGGGCAAGCAAATGGGTTGTTGTTCAAAAAGACACACTCTAATCCTCATAATCTGATAGGAGTCTACCTGTTCCCTCCATTCATGGGAAATATAAACCTGGAAAGGCTGATTAAACCCTTGGTTATGAAGTCCCACTCACATACTTTGCATTTCAAGCATTACAAGGGAAACACAATAGATTCATATTGGGGAGCACATGAGCAGGTTTGCAAGTCCCAAGGGGTGCTCAAGGCAGTGCACAAGTGTGGAGAGAAACCTCTTGTCACCTCCTTGCTGGGGAAGAGCTCAGCATGTGTCTTCATTCCCAGTCACACACCCTGTATACACATTTTAAAAAGGCTATTTCCCTCCCCAACAGATTATGTGCTTTAATAGTAAAAACAGAGCTTCCCCAGGCATTTCCCCTTCCACTAGGAGCTACAGAGGCTGAAAATGTTGGCAATTTGGGAAGTTTTGGTTTCCTTAGAAAAAGTAAATTATTCTCCCTCCAAAATTAATCTAAATCCAATTTCCTGTAAAATCAATTTTACTCAGCACACGCCACCCACCGAGCTCCAGCTCTGCCTGGATGTGCCGGGAGTAGATCAGCCTAGCTTGGTCCAAGGCACTGTTGAACATCCTGATGAGGACAGGGTATTTCTCAGCAGCATCTGCAGCAATTACTGGCCGCTCTAAAAGGCTCCCAAACATGTCCAGCAGCTGGGGGAGGTGAAGAAGCAGAGAAAGAAAGACGAGAAAAATTTAAACCCTGACTTCTTCAGAGCCCCACTGGGATCTCCCTCACTAACCCAGAGGCATCACCTCCCTCACCAGCCCAGATGTCTGCACCGATGGGCACTTGAACAAGGGAAATCTCTTTTCTTTGCCCTGCTTTTCCAAGCAGTCCCTCCTTTTGCTACCAAGATGCTCAGATGTTTTCTGTGAGTGAACCATACTGCAACAAGCATTCTTCAAATGCTTCGAGATTTGCTATTTTTTCCAAACCCTTAGGAAGATAAATACTCTCACTTCCTGCAGTCCTTTCTACAAACACTTACATTGAAGCTTTTCAGAAAATACCATTTACTTTTTTTGCAAGATGGATTAATTGGTAAACAAAACAGCCACGTTTCTAGAAAACCTCAGTTCCCAAAATTGAAACACATCTGTGTATTAGGAATATTAACAAATTGATAGTAACAATAATAATTGGTTTTTAACACCAGGAAACCCTAGAAAAAGCATTGCTTCCTCCAACCCACAGACAAGTACAACTCCTAGCACCCAAAATTTGAATTTCAATAATTTGACTGCTCTTTCTAAAACTGAGCAAAGGTCTACTCTGTTTGTGTCTTAATGGGAAGAACAGCAATACTCCCAAAGCTTTCAGCAAGCACACTGCTACCAGCTCCATGGTTCACAGGTTGTGAGGAACCCACAGGCCTCAGCACCACTACCCAAGCCCAGCCCAGAAGATACAAAGCTCAGTGTCCCACTGCCCATCCCCACACCAGCCCCGTGTGCCTGCAGCTCCCGCCCTGCCAAGGCAAACTGTGCCCACACTCATGTCCCCTCTCCTCTACAAAAGAGAAGGGACATGACAGACAAACCTTGAAGGCGTGTTCCAAGTCTGAGGCATCCTGGAAAGCCTGGATGAAAACAGTGCCCAGCCGCCGGTCGATGTCTTCTACTTTCTGCTGGAAACGCAAGGCGTCTCGCTCAAACTCCTGTGGGAGGGAGAACAGTGAGCCCTGAGCCTGGGACATGGCACTAAGGAGGTACCTCCGACCTCCTGAGCCAGCAATTTTCCCTCTTATTCACCATGACTACTCCTCTGGCCAACCTTCAGCCATTGCAGCATAGCAAAGCCCCACGGAGCCTGAGGATGTTCCTGTGCTGTCCCATGGCTGAGCTCATGGCTCTCCAGCATGGATCCTTTGGTCCTGAGGGCTTTCCACAGTTCAGTGGGCACTAACTTGAGCCTAGAGACAAGATGGACTATTTCCACACCCTCTCCCCTTCTATGTTGGCCTGAAGATTACACCATCATCCAGAAAACCCACAGATGGACCTGCTGGGCTTCAAATCCAATCTACTTTCAAGCCAACACAAGCCTGTGGTTTTGCTTGTGAGTTGGCTGTAAGTGGGGCAACAACAAAGGCAGTTTCAGACCACTGGCACAGGTTCCCCAGAGAGGTTGTGGAGACTCCACCCTTGGACATATTCAACCTTGGAGGTATTTAACCTTATTGGTCACAGTCTTGCTCTAGCTGAGCCTGTTTTGAGCAGAGGAGGTGGTTTAGGTGATCTCCAGGGGTCCTTTTCAACCTCAACAGTTCTGTGTTTCTGTACTTTCCATCACCTCCTGGCCCTGTCTTTCTTGCTTCAATTGTAATAAATCCTTTGAAGTTCAAGTGTAAGATCTGCAGGCAAAACAGCCCAAATCAAAGAATGAACTTGGCAAACTGGGAGACATCAGTCCTTCTGTCCTAGCTTGGACCAAGCCACTAAAAATAAGGCTATGTGTCTCTTTTCTGAAAGGAACCAGCTTTTGCTGTGATCATTGCTGAGCTCCAGCTGAAGCAGGTGACATGTTTTAGCTAAAAAAAGAGGCTCTAGAAAGTAACAGAGGGTGCAAAACTCAAGCACTGCAAGAACAAGCATGACTCAGAGCCACCCAAAAGGTCATGAAGTCACTGAAACCAAGCCAGCTCCTGCAGAGCCATGGTCACCGTGCCCTCCCTCCTGAAGGAGGGGTGACATGGAACAAGCAGCTGCCCAGCCAGATCCTCCCAGGCAGCCCTGGGGATGTGCCACCCACTGCAGGGATGTGCCAAGAACTACAGGAAGCAAAGGCCAAGCCACCCATCACCACACCAGCCTGGTCCCAGGGCCTGAAGGTAAGGCACACCAGCCCCGTGTCCCACTGCCAGCCCAGCCATCCCTCAGCCCAGCACAGCCCTCTGGAGGACTTTACCCTGGGATTACCTTCCACTTGGGTGTCTGCCACGAGGGGCTGCCCCACGAGCAGGGCGAGACCAGAGCTCCTCACCACAGAGCTTCCCCATGGCCACCCCAGTTTTAGCACTCCCTCCTTGAGACGTGTGGAGAGGCTTAACCATGTCCTGCTCACCAGACACAGCAAACTGAGCCCAGGGCAAACAGCACCAGCAGCAGAACAAATCAAAGATCCTCTGAGATCAGACACAGACCATGGGACACAGACTCCTTCAGAAAGGCCATTCCCACCCTTCCTTCATAGCTCACCCAGGCTATGCTGTCAGTGTCAAAGCCAAGAGCAGGAGGTTCTGAACAGACAGCAAGAAGGCCCATGGTTTCCTTTGACCTGCATGTACTGCACGTGCTGGTGTGAACATCTGTGATCTGGGTGGCTATTGAACTATAGAGCATTACTGATAATAAAATACTGAGTCCTGGAGTTCTGAGAAGACCACATGCCACGTGTTCATCTAAGCAAAAGCAAATGCATCCCCAGAGATTACCTGAGCTGGCCCTCATCAGGCAAACTGGACAGCAGGAGCAGGAAAGCAGAGACATGGATGTGGGTACAGCTCACACACACCAGCAAGCACTATGTACCAGGAAAGCTTGTGGGAAAGGCATGGAAATCCTGGCTTCCCAGCTGCACTGCTCTGAGGTCCTGAACCACCAAGATATGCTAGATATAGACCTGCAAGAACTCCCAAATGTCTGCAGCAAAGGCCAGGGGCTCCCTGTTCCCTACACGGACAGACCACACCATAACAAAAGGAGGAAGGAGATGGGAAGAAGTCAGTGACAAGACCACACATGAGCCAGAGCTCCAACACAGAGGGAGTTGCTGGTTTGGGAATATGCACATGTTGTTGGTGTTCCTGCAAGCTGGCCCCACCTACCGTGTTGGTCAGGTCAAGACAGTCATAGGTTCGCTCTGCAAACACCTTGTACATCTCCTGGAATTCTTCATACATGTCCAGCACCTGCTGGCCCAGGGCCTTCCCTTTAATCCCGCTGAACTCAATCTTTTCCAGCTTCATCAGGTCCAAGGCAGTTGTCAGGAGATCCTTCAAAGTCAATGGAGGCACACATAGGTTAAGATGTTGACAAAAGAAGATGACAACAGTTGTCACAACACAGAGCTGTGCGTGCTGCCTGGCTGAAGGACCTCCCCAAGCACATTGCTGGTGGCACAAATGGGAATGAGGGAGCCAGATCCTACCTGTCCTGGGCATCAATGGCTGCTCATAACATGTCCCTCCCTGGTGGGACCTGCTGCTGCCACTAGAAACACCATGCCAACTGTAAACTTGCTTTTAAAGGTACTTAGAGGACAGATCCAAAGCAATGTATGAGACCCTGATATGTCATCCAGCATAGGTAAGAATCCCTATTCCAGAGGCATTAACCATCAGACCTCTGATGTTCACAGGTACCTGAACTGTCCAATGGTCCTGCTCAATCAAACCTCCATGTGTCCAAGCGGGTGTCACTGACCCTGCCCAGAGGGGCCTCTCTGCTGTGATGGAGATGTGGGTCCTCCCTTTCCCCTCCTCTGCAGCCTGACAGGGCCTGACCCCCCAGTGCCACCTCTCAGGAAATGCCCCGCTCACCCTGCCACCACCCCATCCATCTCCTTCAGCAGGACCAAGCACGGGCTGGGTAAACATCTGCTGTCCCAGAGGATCAGGCCTGCTCCGGCAGGGGGGTTGGACTAGGTGATCCTTCGAGGTCCCTTCCAACCCTGTCACTCCTACTGCTCCCACAAGGACCTCCANAAAACGTGCTGATCTCAAGCACAGGAACACATTGATGGCTGTCCTGCTTGTCCTGTGCTCAGGGGACAACCCTGAAAGAGGAGCTGAGCAGGTACGGAGCCTCACCCCCAGACAGGTGGCACCAAGCCAGTGCCACTCAGCCAGGGGCTGCCCAACGGGACACAGCCCATGGCTGGGAGCCTCCCGTGCTACACCAAGGCACCACCAGGCCGTGGTGCTGCCCTGTGATGCTCAGAATCACAGAATCCCAGAATCCTAGGGGTTGGAAGGGACCTCGAAAGCTCATCCAGTCCAACCCCCCTGCCAGAGCAGGGTCACCTAGAGTCCATCACACAGGAACGCATCCAGGCGGGGTTTGAATGTCTCCAGCCAAGGAGACTCCACAACCTCTCTGGGCAGCCTGGTCCAGTGCTCTGGCACTCTCACAGGAAAGAAGTTCTTCCTGAGATTCACATGGAACCTCCTGTGCTCCAGTTTGCATCCATTGCCCCTTGTCCTATCATTGGTCAGCACTGACAAAAGCTTGGCTCCATCGTCCTGACCCTCACCCTTTACATATTTGTAACCATGGATGAGGTCACCCCTCGGTCTCCTTTTCTCCAAGCTAAAGAGACCCAGCTCCAGGCCAAGCAGGGAGATGCTGCACACTCACAGCTCCCACCATGGTCAGGCTTGTCAGGAACAGCTTCCAGCCAAGGGAACAACTGCTCACAGGTCCCTGGCAGCTGAACCCCCTGCCCTGAGCACCTGAGCCGTGCTGGGGGAACAGGACACTGGCAGAGCCACCCCAGCCAGGCTGTACAGCAGCCAGGCAATGCAGAACAGTGAGATGAACCAGGGGGGAGACCCTGCTCCAGCCACGTGCTCACGGGCCCCCCGTGCACCAGCATAACCACAGCTCTGCTGGGATTTGGGAACAGAGGCACACAGGCTGCTCAGTCAGAGCACACTCACTTCAACAGACACCCTGCACAGCAGCAGTGACACAGAACAACAGCTGCCCCTTGCTGTGTCACACAAGGCTGCTTGAAAAGAAGGGAGGGGGGAATAGAGGTGGGGAGAGGCAGAAGCTCTCCTCATTACAGGCTGGTGAGCACTACACCTTTAATTACTGTTTCACAGCTCCCTCCACAGGCCTTCCCTCTGAGTGCACACACTGTGGCCTCTCACTGTCCCAGGAGGTGTGGGACACACATGGAAGGACACAGGCACAGGCTGTGCATCTGCAGCTCAAAACCTCTGGCCTTTTTCTGCAGCTCATATCCAAGGTACCCCAGCAACAGGAGCCTTTGCAGAGTGACAGTGCCCAATTACTGTCACTTCTACTGCTCCCACAAGGACCTCCAGTTACTCCTGTGTCTGCTCATGTTCCTCTCTACACCAGCCAGCAGATTTGGTTAACTGCACACTGAACCCTACTGGAAGCCATCATTAGGAATAGTTTTATAATAGACATCAGTGTGGTGTTTTTCAGCATAGTTAATTAAAGGATGCTTAAAGCTACACAGCGTGTTCAAACCAGTAAAACCTCCTGTTCCACTGGAGAGAACACAGGAAGGACAAAAACAACCCCGACCTTCCTTTGAACAGGCAAACACCAGCAGCTTGTACATGGCACATCTGATCCTACACACTGGGAACGTGGCCACCATGAACAAGAGATTCACTTCACAAGTGTGAAGGTAACCCCTTCACGAGAGGTAACAGCCACATCCACTGGCTGTGTGTGGTCTCCAGACACAACCACCTGGCAAGGACAGCACAGAGAGTGCTCACACCCATGGGGCTGTCCCCTCACATCCAGACCTGCTCGCCGCACCCCCTCCAGCTCAAGGAGCCTTTGGCCATGCTAGGAGCTGAGGGATGATAGAATCATAGAATCATTATGGTTGGAAGGGACCTCCAGGGTCATCAAGCCCAACCTTTATCCCATCATATTCCTAACCATTAGACCATCAGACCATGGCCTCAAGTGCCTCATCAACCCCTTTTTTGAACACCCCCAGGGACAGTGACTCCACCACCTCCCTGGGCACAGAATCACAGAATCCCAGAATCCTAGGGGTTGGAAGGGACCTCGAAAGCTCATCCAGTCCAACCCCCCTGCC